>JARHVA010005168.1:0-87500 GCA_037957365.1 Torreya grandis | reverse complement strand
CATAACTTTGAAGAATTTTCATATATCATATACACTACCAATTGATATTATGAACTATCAAGATAACTAACAAGATTATAATTATCAATCCACCATAAGATAATATCATATTCATTGTGTAAAAATAAATAATGAAAATGACTACCAAGTCATATAAGAAAGCATATAATGCTGGAATAATATCAATAATAATCACTGTACAAATGGAAATGTAATTTATCTATTAATTAATCCTATCTTAGAGAGTCAAAATCTTACTTACAATTTTGATTATTGATATATTATATATTCAGGGTCATGGCCGAGATGGATCCACTAGACCTAATCAAGGGATATAGTATCAAAATAATATCACTAGATAGGGTTCCAAATCTTCTAGTTAAGCAACACCATGCAATAACCCTAACTAGGTCCTATTTTTTCATATTCACAAATTAAATGGCAAGTAAAGCAAAATATAGTCTAGTGCTCATCAAATCTTTTGGCAGAAAGTGGGGTTAATAAACATAGAATTAAAACATGAAAAAAATGATCCTAATTAAGATATGTATAGGTAAAAACCTAATACATGGAGATATATATATTCAAAAGCTATTATTTATGCTACTTCTATCTACTAAAATAGAGGAGTAAAGGTAGAGATACTTACCTTGAAGATGAACCCATCTATACTCAATCTCTCCCTTGGATAAATATGATTTTCTAGAGGTTATTATGGTTTGTAAAGATCACTAAGAAAAGCCAAAGCATCTAATTATTTTTTACAAGACAAAATTATTATCCAAGTATAAACTCTACTCAATAACTCCTTAATTATTATGGTAGAAAATTAGGTTGTAAAGAAGTAGAAATGAATTAATAACTCCTTATCTCTCTACCAAATGGGAAAAGTAATGTGTATATATAGTTGAATCTAACCCTAAACCTTTTTGAAAGTTTATCCAATGGGGTTGGCTCAATTGAACTTATATTATTATTTTATAAAAAGAAGTTAGGTCTTAATCTAGGTTGGTCCGTGGTTGACCTAGACCCTTAACATATTTTATCAATTTAAATACAGGGTCGATGGGGCTAACAGTGTAACATAAAACATCAAAAAGGGTTTTAAGCTTAGGAAGGGGCTAATTAAGGTGGTGAATTCTTGGATTTTGCAAGAGAGGAGGTAAGGCTTAGGTAAGTATGTATAATATGGTTTGATTGATATCAAGTTGTAGTATATGGGACAATAATCTTGTGAATCACCAATGGTCTTCCCACCCCTTTCTTGATGCACCCTTTAAAGCATGCACTCAAAGAGATTAATTCTTGATAGGTTATTTTAAGAAACAAAGCATCAATATTTGATAAATTTTGAAAATATTATGTGTATACATATGCCTCATTCAAATCTCATCACATGTCACTCAAGTTCAATAGGGGATGGTTCTTTGAGAAAATAACATAGCAACACACAATGCTAAAGATAAATAAATTGCAATATTTTAAAGCATAAAATAAATAAAATTAAGTGACTTAAAGTTAAATAACTTAAAAATTAATGTATGTGTACTTTGACTTACCTTTATTACTAGATGGTTGTTTGATGTATTTGTAGTTTTAATAATGGAGGGTGTAGAGACTAATTTAGATAAACCCAAGGATACAAAACTAAAGAGTAAAAATAAATAAACATAAGAAAGACAAAATAACTAATACGGTGTAGATGAGATGTACTTAGAAATTTGGTAATCTAGGATGACAAATGCTAAGTTAGGACCAAATGAACAAGTCAAAATTTAGAGTGAATTGGGTAATCAAAAATCCAAGGATACTAAATGACTAAAAAAATCAAACAAGTAAACCTTAAGTAAGAAAGGTAAACAAACCAAGTCAAACTAAGGATAGAAGTAAAAATGGTAATTGATCATCAATGTAAACATAGTAACAATCCGTAAATAAATATGGGAAGAAAATAGTAAAACAATATTGATAAGTGAGAAGTAACAATCCTTACTCAATCACCGATGGAAAAAGTGCATGAAATGAAAAACATTGGTGAATGAGAAATAAAAAGCCAACCTCACTTAAAAATGGGAAAAAGTACATGAAAAATAGAAATGAATGTATTTGTCCAAAAAAGGAAGGTACAATAATAGAAAATGGTAGAAGAAATCAAGGCAATTCTAGAAATATAAAATAATAATGTAAAGAAAGTAATCCATATTCACTCAAACATATTATGTTATTATAAGGATAGATAAAACTAAAATAAATTAGTGCTAACATGTTTCAAGATGTAAAGAAGAGGAAATATAAAATTGTGAAAATGGATTTAGAATCACACTTTCCTATCAAGGGGAAATGAAATGGGTGAAGGGGAAATGAATGAAAAATCAAGGTAGAAAAACTCTTTATAAAAGTTAAGACACCTAATTAGGTTTGTCAAAATAAGAGGAATTTCAATATTAAGGAATCTAAATAAATTATCCTAACCACATAGATATTTGGTCAGCAAATAATGTATAAATATCATCCCATGAAGGTTATATGCATGAAAATTAATATGGACTTAACTTCCTATACTATGTTCCCCATTCCTTAGGACTCTTTACAGATTTGTTGGTATACTATGAAGATTGGGTACTTGCATAAGAAATTAGGTATCACCATAGATTATTTTAAATTTTCCTATCCCAATTTATTATCCTAATTCACCCTAATCAACCTTGACTCTATGATGAGGTTGACTGTGGAGTTTTAGATTTGATTGGGGATAGGAGATGTGCTATGAATCATGTCTTTTGGTGTGATTTTGACTTAACACTTTATAAGTTGCCATTTGATAATTTTATTTTGTTTCAAATGATTTGGATTTTCTCTTTTGAGGGATTTTTCTATTCCTATGTATAGATTTGGTGAGCCAAACATGAGTGTTAAAGATGACTATCATTTTAAAACTTTAGACTCGGATGCTAAGAAAGAGAACTTAGAGAGCATGGTGTCTAAAGTATTATTAATTCAAGTGAAATAAAAATTATATCTTTATTTTTACCTTGGTTTATCTAAAGTGTAATGTAAGGAATGAAAATCAAGGGGAATGAATATAAAACAATTTGAAATACTTCAAATCATAAAAAATATGGTAAAGGTAACAAATGAATATAATGATAGGTAAGTATGATTCCTTATCATAAGAATGTATGGAAGTGTTTAGAAACATGATAATAGATTTTTTTATGCATTTTTTATCTAGAAAAGAAATAAAAGTCAAAGCTGAGAATACGGGATCACAAACTTGTAACCATTTCTTGTCATTATAGAAAATGAACATTAAATTAATTAAATATGGTGATTTTATGAGGAGGGCCTTATCTTATCTATGTTATTAAACTAAAAATCATAAAATAGAAACCGAAGAGGGTGAAAAAAGCATGGTAAATATAAAATAAATGATAAATATGGTATTTATGAGGATAACTAGTCCTATCCATGGTCTTACACTGCAACTCACAAAAGAAAAACCTAAGAGGGTGAAAAAAATCATTGGAATGTAAAGAAACAATGATAAAAAATGAATTCATGATGAAGAATAGGTCCTATCCATAATTTTATAATGTAATTCATGAGAAAGAGAAATCGAAGGACCAAAAGAAGGAAATAATGTTTGTGAAAAGAGAAACTATTACAGAGGATGAGACCCATGTAGATATACTAAAAAAAGTGTTAGTAAGATAACATATAGAGATAATAATGATAATAAGGGAAATATATAAGAAGATTAGTTTTTTAAAAATTGAATTTTGTTGGGATATTTAAAAACATGGTCTTCATTAGTCTGAAGATGATAGGTATTAGGTTCAAGTATGTCTTTTACTAAATAAGTGCCCCACCATTTTTGTATGTATTTGACTTATTTATCATGGGTATAGTATAATTTAAGGACTAGATCACCAACATTAATATTGTATACTATATCCCTTTTGTTATGTTTTTGAGTGATATGAGCTTTGTATTGATGAATGTGTTGTAGAGCAGGGAGATGGTGTTCATCAAGAAGATCAAGAGCATGAAGGCAAAATTTTCATAATTCCTCATCTAGTATGATACCATGAAGATATATACAAAAATAAGGAATATTAAATTCTAATGTAAGGACATATTTTGAACCATAGGCTAAAAGAAATGGTGTTTTCCTAATGGTAGTGCATATGCTAATGCAATAGGCCCAAAGAGTGGGATATAAATAAATATTCCAATCTATATAAGTTTCAAGATTTTTTTGGGCTGATTTTATTGATAATTTTTTTAGTGGCCTCAAGTTATCAATTGCCTTTTATATGGTAGGGTGTGAAAAATTTATAAGAGATTTTGAGTTTAGCATAGAGTTATTTCATGTCTTTATTTTTGAAATTACCACCATTATTAAAAATGATAGTATAGGGAACTCTAAAATGATAAATTATTTGATTAAGGATGAATTTAGAAATAGTGGTTCTCATGAAATCTATAAGAGGCATGAATTTAACCCATTAAGTATAATATTTAGTAGTCATGATGATAAATTCATTCCCATCCTATGATCAAGGTAGTTTGCCTATGAGATATAATCCCCACATGGAGAATGGCCAAGGAGATTCAATAGTTTGGAGCTTAGTTGGTGGATAATGGGTTAGATCATTATTAAATTAGAAAGGACTACACTTTTTAGTGAATTCTATATCAATTTTTTCAATAGTATGCCAAAATTATCCCATGCATAGGCATTTGTGTGTTGTAGCATGTCTACTATAGTGACCACTGCAAATGCCCCTATGTACATGTTTAAGGAGAGGAGGAACATCTGCTTTCATCATACAATGGATCAAGGTACCTTCATCATTAGGATTAGTCATGTTGTCATTGTCCTTATGAGCAAAATATTTCCACCATTTGATAAAATCATGAATTTATTTAATGGCAGATTGCTTAGTATTGGTGAAATGACTAAGATAATTTTTGGGAAGATCATTATATTGAAACTCTTTAACTAAAGGATTAACTACGTCCTTTAGTTACCATATAAAATATTGGGTAAGTTGGCTATACCATTCTAATACATCATTAGTGAAGTTTTTAACTAAAATTTTGGTTGTAGTAAATGTATTAGTTTGGATCCATTATTTATAAATATTGTTGAATGCCTTAATAAAAAATGAAGGGTCTTTACTTCAATCATATTTAATAGTTGGAGATATATTACCAATATCAATATAAATAATGAATTGGGATAAAAGCTCATTTTGGATGTGTTGAATCATCTTATTATGTGTGATAAGATGGGGATGAAATTGCCCATGACATCTCTAAGAGGTGGAATAATAAATTTTTTATTATTTTGAGAGAGAAGAACATGAGGTTGATTAGCCATGTTGATCAAATGATGTTTTAGTTGCATCATTTGGTAGGTGTTATATATTTTCATTATGTTCATTTGTTTCACTATCTATGCAAGAATCTGAGTTGTATCAATTGGTGGGTTAGTGTTGGTAGGATAAATTCCTAAATTGGTATTAGGGGGAGGGTTGCTAGGTGGTAGATACCATGTGGGGTTATTAGATAGATTTGTGTTAATTGTCCCACACTATGGTGAGATGTTTGAAGGTGGAAATTATGTTGATAAGTATGAAAAGGATCTAATTGACCAATCTCATATGTTAGACTGATTTTAACCATGTTCCAATCAAAATATGAGGGAGGAGAAGAGGTACTTCAGGAGTGAGGATCTTCTTGGGAAGTAAAGATGGGAAGAAAATATCATCCTATATAGCATCTAAATGGATTCAAGTTGTCTAAAAAGATTCTAATAGGTGATTTCATGAAGTTTGGATAAAAAATTGAGATTAGAAAATGAGAATGAAAAATATAGATAGATTTGGATAAATAAGGAACAATGTTGGCCAACATGTACAAAGTCAATTGGGTCAATAAAGCATTTGAAAAAAATCCATAGAATAAGAAAATAAAAGGACATAGTTTAATTGGTTAACTATGTGATGTAATGAATGAAATTAAAACTAGATAAATAGATACATAATCATATGGGTTGATCATGTACTATTAAATACGGAACAAGCCAATAAATAAGAAGACAAATCCAAATATCTCAATTATGTATTGCTTAGACATGGGACTGAACATGAAGATAGAGAGACACAATCAAATAGGTTGAATCTGTACTAAAGGTTGATAGTCTTAACAACCTATAAGATACTATGACAATAAACATGATAATGTTCTAATTTTTTTGAAAGATAATATCTAAGAAAATGAATTTAAGCACACAAATAATTGCATCAATTAAATTGATCCAATTGGAACACAAAACACAAAACTTGTACCAACATTCACTAATGAAAGTTTTATAATACAATATAAAATGATCAAAGAGCAAGAAGTAACATGAAATTAAATAATAACTAATTAATCATTCCTAGTTTTTATTAAGTTATAAAGAAGTTTAATTTTAATGTGATTAGGAAGTTAGTTGTAATGAGGAACTAGAAAATGATCTAAAGATGGTTTCAAGAATTATAGGTTGAAAGGGATCTATATTGGCAATGGTACTATCTTGGTATTATGGCCTACCCCCTCACTTCACAATCCCAAAATGATAATTTTTTGAGTTTTTTTCTAATATATACCATTAACTACATGTTTATACTTGACCAAAAAACCAAGTCAACTTCCCCTTGGTGATGAAATCCAAGTAGGTAGACCTTGGGTAGACAAATGTTTAGTAATTTTTATGTTTAAAGTGATTTGGAAGTGTGTGAAAAAGAGAAAAATGTTGTGATTAAATTGGTAATTTGAAAAAGCACCTAATTAATCTATGTTTGGTAATCTAAGCATGCAAGAAACTAAAAAGAAAGGTGAATTAGTTACGAGTAAAAAGAGGTTAAGTCCTTGATTTTGAAAAGTAAAAAAGTTAATTTAGGTGACACTATATGCAAGTAGTGTAGAATATAGTAGAATAGATCACTATTATTCTACAAAATCAAGATCTAAAAATACATAGTTGAATAATTCAATTATGTATTATAGAGAGAAAATATGATACATAATTGTGTTGAGCTGACCGACTTAGTTTGCTAATTTTAAAAACTACAAACTTATGAAAAATAATATTGAAAAGGAAGAACTTAAATGATAAAGAGAGTAATAATGATCCTTGGTGGGTTGGAATATTTTTATATTGCCAAATTTTAAGTTGTAATGTTCAAACATTGATTGAAAAATTCTTCTAATAGATTTGATTGGTTTTATGGAGTTTGCAAAACCTATGTGATAGAAAATAAGTTGTGAATAGAGTTGGCTAGATCGAATATGTTTGTAGACCTATATGTTAAAGGAGGATACTTATGAAAAAATTCAATTGGTTTGACTATGTATGAAAATATATAACTAAAAAATAATATTGTGTTGAATTGATTTATCCAATCACCTATATTTGGAGAAGACTTACACAGATAGAATAGAGTTATTTTGGAGTGATTGTGTGTTAAACTTGTACATAGACTATTAGAACTATATTGATAGGTTTGATATAGTACTAAAAGTTAAAAATATATAATATGATGAGAAAATGAAAACATGAAATAAAACCTTCAAGGTTTTGATTCATGTCAGGTTCACCAAAATGTATACAAAGGGAAATGTAACTGGTCTATTAATTAATCTTAGCTCATAGAAGATAAATTTGACTTACACTTATGATTGTTTATACATTAAATTTTTAAGGTCATGACTAAGATGGATCAGCTAGACCTAACCAAGGGATATCTTACCACAATAATATCACTAAAGAGGGTTTGAAATCCTCTAATCAAGAAACAACATGAAATAACCCTAACTAGGTCTTATGTTTTCATATTCACAAAATAAATGATAGGTAAATAAAAATATAATATATTTCTCACCAAGGCTTATGGCATAAAGTGGGGTTAAAAAATATAAAACTAAACATGTATAAGAGAATCCTAATTAATCTATGTATAGGTAAAACCCTAATGCATATATATATATATATATATATATATATATATATATATTCATTCTCACAAAGGCTTATGTCATAAAGTGGGGTTAATAAACATAAAACTAAACATGTATAAGAGAATCCTAATTAATCTATGTATAGGTAAAACCCTAATGCATATATATATATATATATATATATATATATATATATATATATATATCCATGCATTAGGGTTTTACCTATACATAGATTAATTAGGATTCTCTTATACATGTTTAGTTTTATGTTTATTAACCCCACTTTATGTGATAATACTTGGTGAGAAATATATTATATTTTGATTTATCTATCATTTATTTTGTGAATATGAAAACATAAGACCTAGTTATGGTTATTGCATGTTGTTTCTTGATTAGAGGCTTTCAAACCCTCTTTAGTGATATTATTGTGGTAAGATATCCTTTGGTTAGGTCTAGCCAATCCATCTTAGTCATTACCTCAAAAATTTAATGTATAAACAATCATAAGTGTAAGTAGGATTTATCTTCTGTGAGCTAAGATTAATTAATAGACTAGTTACATTTCCCTTTGTATACATTTTGGTGAACCTGATATAAATCAAAACCTTGAAGATTTTATTTCATGTTTTCATTTTCTCATCATTTTATATATTTTAAACTTTTAGTACTATATCAAACCTATCAATATAGTTCTAATAGTCTATGTACAAGTTTAACACACAGTCACTCCAAAATAACTCTATTTTATCTGTGTAGGTCTTCTCCAAATATAGGTGACTGGATAAATCAATTAAACACAATATTCTTTTTTAGTTATATATATATATATATATATATATATATATATATATATATATATATATATTCTAAAGCCATTCCTTATTCTACTTCTATCTACTAAATAAAAGAATAAATTTAGAGATAGTTACCTTGAAGATGAACCCATCAAGACTCAATCTCTCCATTGGCCAAAGGTGATTCCCAAGAGGTTTTTTTGGTTTTTAAGGATCACTAAGAAAATTGAAAGGATCCAATGCTTTTTTACAAGAAAATATTATTCTCCAAGTATAAACCATATGTAATAACTCCTTAATAAAAATGACATAATAACAAATTGTAAAGAAGAAAAAATGAATAATAAACTAATTATCTCTCTAAAAAATGGTGAAAATAATGTGTATATATAGTTGAATCTAACCCTAAACTTTTGTAAAATTTTAGCTAACATGGTCAACCCAATTAACTCTATATTGTTATTTGCTAAAAATAAGTCAAATCTTGGTTTAGGTCAGCCAAGATCTGACCTAGACCCTTAACAGGTTTTATCAATTTGAATACAAGGTCAATGGGGCTGACAGTGTAATGTAAACCATCAAAAAGGGTTTTAGGCTTAGGAAGGGGTTAAGTAAGGTGGTTAATGTTTGGAGGAGTGTGTAATATAGGAGATAAGGCTTATAGAAGTATATAGGAGATGGTTGGATTAATATCAAGTTGTAGTATATCAAACAACAATCTTATAAAGAACCAATGGTCTACCCACCCCTTTCTCAATGCTCCCTTTAAGGCATGTACTAAGAGAGATTGAGACTTGATAGGTTATTGTAGGAGAGAAAGTATCAATATTTGATAAAGTTTGAAATTATTATTTGTATACATAATTCAGTGTGAAAATAATAATAATCTCCATCAAATGCAACATCAACAACATCTTGTCAAACTTTCTTAGACCTTCCAAAACTTACTTAGTCCCTCCTTAGACATCCTAAATAAATGGTCATAATATATATATATATATATATATATATATATATATATATATATATATATATATATATATATATATCAACACCACATCTAATGGTTGGGAAGGATGGTGTCATTAACCAATTCCACATAGGTTCCCATCTTGACCAAATAGATTTTTCAAGCTACTTATTCTCCCCCAAATAACACATATTGCACACATTATAACATAATGGAAAATATATGAACCAACATTAGTCAAAATCAAAAATACCAAATAATTTTGAATAATCAAATGTTAAAATAATCAATTTAAAATTCAATAAGTCAATGAAATCAAAAAAAATTAGAAAATCATATATCAAGTTAAAAAAATTTGGTGCCAATAAACAAAACATGTCCAAGTCACAAATATCAAGTCATCATAATTAAAAAAATTAAATTCAATAAAAATTCAAAGTAAATATATTTATTTCAAGTTTAATTAAAATAAATTATAAATGTTTAAAATTATATAAGAATAATTAGATGTAAATTCAAGTTCAAGGACTAGTGTTGGTTCTCAAAGTAAAATTGAAAACATCACATTACTCAAACTATGTGACTATAAAAGTCACCCAAAGGGAGAAGGGATCAATAAAACTCAATCACTCCTAGAGGTGAGAAAAAAAATTCCAATTGAATACCTCATTGAGGTAGGATAATACATCACATCATCCTCCATATACCTCCAAAAAAAGTAACATGATTACCTAAAAGAGGTAATAAAGTAAGAATAGACTACCTCCTATAGGTAGGAGAAACAAGAATAATAGTAATCCTCCCTATGCCTCCTAATACCAAGTGCTAATGTAATTATCTGAAAATAGACCAAGTGTGAACCTCATGTCTGAAACCCAATGCTAAAAGTACCCTAGGAAATAAACCAATTATCCCAAAGTCTCTAAATTATTTGTCATACAAATCTCTCATCATATAATATGTCATTTTTTATTGTTGCACTAACTTAAATGCTTTTCTAAAAAAACTATGTTCAATATTGGTTGTCATGTTATAGTATAAATTAATAATATGTGTTGATAACTCTCATGTAATATCACTAATTTAAAGATCTTAGTAGTTGCACTTTCATAATTGGTTTACATGGATATATCATTATTCAACCTTAATTAACATATCCAAAATAGAGTCAAAATATCCTTGCACTTATGACCACTATTCCATCTAAAACAAACACCCAAGTAAATTGTATTCACAACACAAATGATCATCTCAAGAGAAAACTAAATAAGTCACTGACTCTCTCACAATTAAAAAGGTACATTAATTCTTTATAATGAAGAGGGGAACACAAAAGTAATCTATTAATACCCTACCCACTCACTCTCAAATCACTAGTGTTTATACACAAGGTTTAAATTACATAACTCAAGGATAGTGTTAGAACATATAACACTCTTTTTCAAACTATAAGGCCTCCAAACCATACTAGGTACCATCTGATTATATAACAAACATCATGCACAAGGTTAACAATACACTAGGGTTAACTAAATTACGTAACTACAACATAATAGAACAAGGTCTCTTTTTAACATCTTGGATTATGCTTAACCAATGAAACACTAACTAGAAGATACTAACTTAGGGCTATCACTACTAATAGTTTGATTTAAATCCAATCAATTTTACCACATTGTTAACTATAAACACATTCCATTATTAGAGTCATATTCACTCAATGAACTAATAATAACCATTACAAGTATATGGGGAATAGTTTAAAGTGAATATTTACCATGAAAAAACATACATACATACACATTTTCTCCATATATAGTTATTTTCTACTAATGAATAACAAAATTGAATAGTATAAACATTAATTACTAGAACATGAAAGCAATTCAATCAACCATATAAGTTCAACATTTTATCACTTTATTCACTTTAAGGTCCAATGATCCATGTTGGCTAGATACTCCAACACAATAAAAAACAAATAACAAGTGATTTATCTCTAACATGATGCTCCCATCTACCATTTGAATGAATCCATAATTCAGTGATTCCTAATGTAGTCCATGCTTAAAACTATTTCCACTCTCACCATGTTATTTCACTTGTACAATTGTGAGCAAAATTTTTAGAATGCATGTAGCAGAACACCAAACACTCTAGACTCCTAGTGTTTAACCATGTTCTAATACAAAAATTCAATGCCCAAATTTTAATAGTAAGACACATAAAAACCACATCAATTTTTTTCTATGAATCAAATGAAGACACTAAATTTTATGCATATAAAGACAATGATACTAAAATGGCATACAAACTCATGTGAACACAAAAATAATGTCACTACAAATTTGTGGTCCAACTGGTTACACTTTGATCTACTACATAAATCAAAATGCATAAGGAGTCAAGGCTCAAACATAACTTAGACTAGTTATTAGTGATTTGAGTGCCATTAATTTGACACAATGTGAATTCTAAATGATTAGAAGTATTTCATAGACACTTGAGTCTAGACAGGATTCAATTATCTTTACAAAATTTCCATGTATTCTAAATCAAGTAAAAATTATTTTTATAAGTATAACTTCATAAATAGGGAAGGATCACATCCTAACTCAGGGGATATTCACCAATATATATTTATGAATAATAAAAAACACATGAATAATAAATTAATGCCACATATAAAACATGCCAAAATTACTGTTAAGGCTACAAAGTTTTAATAAGGCTAAATGAGTTATAAAATGGAATTAGAATAAATACCTAGACAAATGTTTACATTATTATAAAGTAATGGGTCAAATTTGTATGATAACATTATCCCAATGAAAGTATTTTTTTAGAACAAGGGTGAATGACATGAAGAAAATGAATATCACACCAAATAATATTTAACAACATTTTATGTTGTTCCTAGAAAAAACATCAAATTTAACCTTCTACGTATGAGTAAGAGAAAATAACCTTTTTTTATTGTCAAACTTGTTGAGAAGTTCAAGATGTTGTTTGTGCATCACAAGGTGAAAATATGCTTGGTTTTATCTCTAAATTCCTCCTTATGATCTATGCAACATTTAATTAAGTTTTACTAGTTTCTCTTCTTCATTCATTCCTCAACCCCCATTTCCACCTTAAAAATCCTATAACCAAGGTTTAATGGTAGTTTGGTGAAAATAACCCTAATAACTTATGTTTGTCCTTTTACTCACCATTGAATGAGTCCAAAACTACATAAAATTTTTCATTGAAGTTTTAATCATATTTTCAAATCCTTTACTCTCCCATTTCATCCTTAATAAGTTAACCTTCTTCACACTTTTACACACAGATCTATGTGTGCAAATTTAGGCCAACTAGGCCTAAACAAGGTTCTTGATCTTTGTGACCATCCAAAATAATATTAACAGCCATGTTTAAATATAATTAACATATTAAAATTATTTATAATCATCATTTATAATCTTACCAACTCATAGTTTCAAATAATTACCACATCTCTCTTGCATATTCCCAAACAAGCATGTAGGTGACAATTTGGACTCATAATATGGTGTACTTTGTAAATGAGATGTCTTGAGATAGTATTAAATATCTTAGTGTCCTGATGAAGGTTTCATTTTTTTCACATATTATATGACCTATGTTACTTTATATTCTCCATCTAACTACACCAAACTAGTCTTTTTCTATCATGCCCATGATAGGCTTGTAAGTTCTTGTTAAGGCCTAAAACTTACTACAGTTCATAATTACTTCCTCTTGATTGTTTCCTTTCTTAACAAGGAGTCAAAAAAATTTAACCATTTATCCAAGAGTTTTAAACTATTTTAAAGCCTCAAATTCATCTTAAAATACACATTTTCTTCAAAACTAAACACAAGCATATAGGTAGTGCTTTTGACTTCTAACTAGAAGTCTGGTATAGAGTTATTTTGGATTTTTTGATACCTTGAGAGTCTAAACATAGAGTGTAAGGAATTGATAAATTTTTATATGATTCCAAATAATCCTCTACAAACATCCCATCTTCCATTTAATCTTCCATATGTGGTATTTGGGCAAACTATCTGCATAGGCTGTAGGAGGTTGTTTGGATCTACTTGACTATAAACCCCAACATGTAAAGTTATAAAAGTAAAGAAAACTTATTAAAGTATTTAAAAATAGGCAAACCTATATTCATAATTTTTTTCACCCCTTAAATCATCTTATAGAATTTAATGCCAATACAAACATGATTCTTATGTTCTCTACTTGCTTGATCCGAGCAACATTCCATGTGACAATTTGGGTGATGGTTTTACCCCAATTGGTGGTAGAACTTTCAGGAGCCATAACTTTTGCACCATATCTCTGTTTGACTCCCCATTTGAATTTTTGTAAAGATAATAATGAGGAGAACATAGTGAGATGGCATGGAGATTTTCTCAATAGATTTTAATCCTTGAAAACCCAATGAAAGTGCTCCAAATTCTAATTTTAGTAGTGCAGTCTAAAAATAGTAAGTTTATAACAATAGTAATTACTCAAATTCTATATTATTGTAAAGCATGGAAGTTAAAGCACATAATCTCCCTTGATATTGGTGACCTTCCACATCCTCCTCCTACCTTCAAAACATGTATAAATGAAGATGTAACCCAAAATGAAAATCAAACATCTCTTCTCAGAGATAGGCATATGTTTGGGTTTACAAATTTAATGAATAAAACATCTCTTCTCAAAGATATCATTATTTTTATTGTGTTGTTATTGTTTCTTAAATTATATTTCAACCAAATATTTTGAGTTTTGGATCAGTGGTATTAGAGCGGTTTGTCTTTAGAGTGTATGATCCTGAGGATGAGGTTAGATTATAGGAAGCTTGGGTGGAAAATAGAACCAATAGACTATCCACCTATTTTCTCCAAATGAATTCAAATGGAAGACAACACAGAGACATCCAATCCTTTCAAGGAAATGGTGAATGAAGCCCTCCAACAAAAAAAAGTGTGGATACTATAATAATTCACCTAAATTCTCCAACAAATTTTGATGGGAAATTTTGGCTCCTCATCTGCAACCCCACATCTTTTCAGTGCCTCAACACCCTTCAAAGTTTAGGTGAATTTTGATATCCCTGCATTTGAAGGCAAAATCAATGCTGATGTATTAAAAAATTGGTTGGATCAATTTTCATCTTATTTTTTTAAAATAAATTCATCGATAAAGAGAATATCACTTTTGCTCTTTTGAAAGCATCATTTCCTATCAAAAACTAGTGGGAAGTGTACAAAAAGAGATTCAGTATAGATGATATTGGCCTTGAGGTAGAACCTACCTAGGATGATTTCATAAAATTTGTAAAAGAAAAATACTACCCCATTAGAGCATATGATGATTTGTATATAGAGTGGCAAAAACTTCAACAAAGTAAAGCATATGATGATCTATATATAGAGTGGAAATAACTTCAATGAGGTAAGGAACAACTTGTTCAATATTACACTGATATTTTTCATTCTCTATTTGTGAGATTGGGAATCCAAGAAAGTGAGAAACATAAGGTTCTCAAATATTGTAGTAGACTACAATGGTACATATGGGGAGAAATGAAACTCTTAAATTTGGAAACCCTCGGTGAGGTGTACAAGTTCAGAGTAAATATTATGCAGAAGCATGGAAAAATGAATATGAAGAGTTAGCCTTCAAAATGTAAAAGTGACAAAGAAGGTCAAATATGAGGCCAAAATTGGAAGAAAAAGGAAGTAAATATTGGGAAGTGGTGAGATTATCACAAATCTAGAACTCACTCCAAAGAAGCATGTCGAGCCATCAAGTCCTTACTTTTTGAGTCAAAATCCTTAGCATCTACTTCTCTACCTCATACATAACCTAAAATTGAAGATGATAAGGAAGATATTGTATATGTTGATCCTAATGCCATCATTGCTTCATCACAGACCCATGAGGAGAGGCCAGATGATAAGGAAAGGTTGTTTCATTCTAAGTTATGGGTGAAAGGTTAGCCTGTGCATTTCATTCTTGATAGTGGGACTGTAAAGAATTTATTCTCTACTAATGTTGTGAAAAGCCTAAATTTATCCATGAAGCCTCACCCAAATCCATATAGTATTGGATGTTTGAGTCTAGGGATAAACCTCCTTGTCACCCACCAATATCTTCTCTCATATGCAATAAAACCTTTCCAAGATGAGGTCTTATATGATGTGGTCAATCTAGATGTTTGTGTTGTACTCTTTGGTCATCCATTCATGTATGATCAATATTACATCTATTTATCAAAAATCAAAAGATAACTCTCACTCTTACAACATGGTGCTACAGGGTACTAGAGGTACCACCTTCTATATTTATCTCCTTGATTAGTGCTAAGAAATTTGTTCTCATGGTAGTCAAGCCACAATAATATGAAAGGGTTGATGTTGTAGCCTTAAATACACAAAAAAAAAAGAAATAAAAGCCAATTGGTAACAAGATAATGAAGTTCATGATGTTCCATCCATATATTAATGGTCAGACAAAAAAGGTGAACAATTGGGCCTTACAAACTTCATAAGTATAGCTCTTTAAAGAACAATCCATTTCAAGTATGCATCAGGAATCAAATTAAAATAGTACTACCACACTTGATGATAAATTTTGATGCAATGGGGACCATTTCTTCTCAAGGAGGTAGGAATGGTCCTACCAACATTCTAGGTGACAATTCAGGTGATGGTTCAACCCCAATTGGTGGTAAAACTTTTGAGAGCCATAACTTTTACACCAGAGCTTTGTTTGACTCCCTGTTTGAACTGTTAGAAAGCAAAGAACATGGTGAGATGACATGGATCTTTGATCAATTAATTTTGACCTATAAAAATATAATAGAAGTTCTCTAAATTTTAATTTTAGTAGTACAGTCTAAAAATAGTAAGTTTCTAAAAATAGTAATTCCTCAAATTCTATATTAATAGAAATCATGGAAGTTGAACCACTTAATCTCTCTCAAAATTGGTGATCTTACACATCATCCTCCTACTTTAAAAATATGTATAAATGAATATGTAACCTAAAATATAAATTAGACATCTCTTATCAGAGATAGGCATATGTTTATGTTTGAAAATTTAATGAAAAAGACATCTCTTCTCAGAGATAGAATTATTGTTATTGTGTTGCTCTTGTTTCTTGAATTATCTTTCAACCAAAGATTTTGAGTTTTAGATCAGTGTTCTCAGAGCATTTTGTATTTAGAGTGTATGATCCTAAGGATGAGGTTAGATTATAAAAAGCTTAGATGGAAAATAGAACCAACAGACTATCCACCTATTCACTCCATATAACTTCAAATGGTGGAAAACACTGAGACATCCAATCGTTTCAAGGAAATGGTGAATTAAACCCTCTAACAACAAAAAGCACAAATTCTACAATAATTCACCCAAATTCTCTAACAAATTTTGATGGAAAATTTTGGCTCCTCATCTGCAACCCCACATTTTTTTGGTGCCTCAACACACTTAAAAGTTCAAGTGAATTTTGATATCCCTACATTTGAATGAAAAATACATGTTGATGCAATAAAAAATTGGTTGGATCAATTATCATCTTATTTTTATGTAAATAAATTCAATGATAAAGAGAATATCACTTTTGCTCTTTTAAAAGCATCATTGTCTATCAAAAATTGGTGGGAAGTGTACAAAAAGAGATTTAGTATGGATGATATTGGCCTTGAGGTAGAACCTACCTAGGATTATTTCATAGAATCTGTAAAGGAAGAATACTACCCCATTGGAGCATATCATGATTTGTACATAGAGTGGCAACAACTTTGCCAAGGTAAGGAATAATCTTCTAAAGATTACACATATATTTTTTATTCTCTATCTATGAGATTGGGCATCCAAGAAATTTATAAAAATAAGGTTCTTAAATATCATTTTTGACTACAATGGTAGAAATGGGGAGAAATGGAACACTTCAATTTATAAAACCTCAGTGAGGCATTCAAGTTTGCAGTGAAGATTGAGTAGAAGTATGGAAGAATGAATATGAAGAGTTAGCCTTCAAAATGGAAAAAGTGACAAAGAAGGTCAAACACAAGGCCAAAATTGGAAGTAAAAGGAAGGAAAGACTAGGAAGGGGTGTGATTATCACAAATATGGAACTCACTCCAAAGAAGAATGTTGAGCCATCAAGTCCTTACTTTTTATGTCATAATCCTCAACATCTACTGATCTAACTCATATATAGCATAAAATTGAAGATGAAGAAGAAGATATTGTATATGTTGATCCCGATGCCATCATTGATTCATTATAGACCTACTAGGAGAGGCCAAATGATAAGGAAAGGTTGTTTCATTCTAATTTATGGGTGAAAGGTAAGCCTTTGCATTTCATTCTTGATAGTGGGAGTTAAAAGAATTTAATATCTTCTAATGTTTTGAAAAGGCTAAATTTGTCTATGAAGCCTCGCCCAAAGCCATAGAGTATTGGATGGTTGAGTCTAGGGAGAAACATCCATATCACCCACCAATGTCTTCTCTCATATGCAATAAAACCTTTCCAAAATGAGGTCTTATGTGATGTGGTCAATCTAGATGTTTGTGATGTAATCTTTGGTTAGCCATTCATGTATGATATATAGGGCATAAATGAATCAAGAACTCAAAGGATCACTCTCACTCTTGGAACATGATGCTACATGGTATGATAGGTACCACCTTCTACATCTAACTCCCTGATTAGTGCCAATAAATTTGTTCTCATGGTGGTCAAGCCACATGAATCCAAAAGGGATGATGTTACAACCTTGAATACACAAAAACCACAACAATATAAGCTAATAGATAACAAGCTGATGAATTTCATGGCCTTCCATCCATAGATTAATGATTAGACATAAATTGTGAATAATTGGGCCCTACAAAACTCCACAAATTATAGCTCTACAAAGCACAATCCATTCTAAGTATGTATCAGTAATCAAATCAAAATACAACTGCCACACTTGATGATAAATATTGATGTAATGGGGACCATTGCTTCTCAAAGAGGGAGGAATGATCTGAGAAACATTCTAGGTGACAATTCAAGTGATGGTTCTACCCCAATTGGTGGTAGAACTTTTAGGAGCCATAAATTTTGTACCATAGGTTCATTTGACTCCCCATTTGAACCATTAGAAAGATAAGAATTAGGAGAACATAGTGAGATGGCATGGATCTCTGATCGATGGATTTTGACCAATGAAAACCCAATGGAAGTGCCCTAAATTTCAATTTTAGTATGTAGTCTAAAAATAGTAAGTGTCTAAAAATAGTAATTCCTCAAATTCTATATTATTGTAAATCATGGAAGTCAAACCACTTAATATCCATCAAGATTTGTGACCTTCCACATCCTCCTACCTTTAAAACATGTATAAATTAATATGTAACCCAAAATATAAATCAAACATCTCTTCTCAGATTTAAGCTTATGTTTGGGTCTACAAATTTAATGACTAAAACATCTCTTCTCGGAGATAGAATTATTGTTATTATTTCCTAAATTATCTTTCAACCAAAGCTTTTGAGTTTTGGATCAGTGGTATCAGAGTGGTTTGTCTTTAGAGTACATGATGCTGAGGATGAGGTCAGATAATAAGAAGCTTGGGTGGAAAATAAAACTAGTAGACTATCCACCTATTCCATCCAAATGACTTCAAATGGAAGGGAACATTGAGACATATGATCATTTCAAGGAAATGGTAAATGAAACCCTCTAGTAATGACAAGTGTAGATGCTACAACAATTTACTCAAATTCTCCAACAAATTTTGATGGGAAATTTTAGCTCCTCATCTACAACCCCACATATTTTTAATGCCTCAACACCCTTCAAAGTTTAGGTGAATTTTGATATCCCGACATTTAAAGGCAAAATAAATGATGATGTAGTATAAAATTGGTTGGATCAATTGTCATCTTATTTTTTAGTAGATAAATTCACCTATAATGAGAAGATCACTTTTGATCTTTTGAAAGCATCATTGCCTGTCAAAAAATTGGTAGAAAGTATACAAAAGAGATTCAGTATAAATAATATTAGCCTTGAGGTAGAACCTACCTGGGATGATTTCATTTCATAGAAGCTATGATGAAAGAATACTACCCTATTGGAGCATATGATGATCTATATATAGAGTGGCAATAACTTCACTAAGGTAAGGAACAATCTGTTCAAGATTACATTGATATTTTTCGTTCTCTATCTGAGATATTGGGCATCTAAAAAAGTGATAAACATAATGTTCTCAAATATCATGGTGGACTACAATGGTACATACAAGGAGAAATAGAACTCTTCAATTTGAAAACCCTCAGTGAGGTGCACAAGTTCATAGTGAAGATTAAGCAGAAGCATGGAAGAATGAATATGAAGAGTTAGCCTTCAAAATGAAAAAGTGACAAAGAAGGTTAAATATGAGGCCAAAATTGGAAGAAAAAGGAAGGAAAGAATGATAAGTGGTCTGACTCACAAATTTAAAACTTACTCCAAAGAAGAATATCAAGCCATCAAGTCCCTAATTTTTGAGTCATAATCCTCCAAATCTATTGCTCTACCTCTTATATAGGCTACAATTGAAGAGGATGAAGAAGAGATTATAGATATTGATCCTAATGCCATTGTTTCTTCATCATAGACCCATGAGGAGAGGCTAGATGACAAGAAAAGGTTGTTTCATTCTAAGTTATGGTTGAAAGGTAAGCCTTTACATTTCATTCTTGATAGTGGGAGTCAAAAGAATTTAATCTCTGCTAATGTTATGAAAAGCCTTAATTTGTCCATGAAGCCTCACCAAAATCCATACAATATTAGATGGTTGAGTCCAGGGAGAAACCTCTATGTCACCCACCAATGTCTTCTCTCATATGCAATAAAACCTTTCCAAGATGAGGTCTTATGTGATGTGGTCAATCTAGATATTTGTGATGTATTCTTTGGTTAGCCATTCATGTATGATTGACATGGCATCTATGAATCAATAACTCAAAAGATCTCTTTCAATCTTGGAATATGGTGTAATAGGGTACTAAAGGTACCATTTTCTACATCTATCTCCCTGATTAATGCCAAGATATTTGTTATGATGGTGGTCAAGCCATAGGAATGAAAAAGGGCTGATGTTTTACCCTTGACTACCTAAATAACATAACAATAGAAGCCAATAGATAACAATCTATATAATTTCATGGCCTTCCATCCATAGATTAATGGTTGGATAGAAATAGTGAATAATCAGGCCCTACACAACACCACAAAGTACAAATCCACAAAGCATAATATATTTCAAGTATGCATCAAAAATCAAATAAAAGCACAACTACTACACTTAATGATAAATATTGATACAATGGGGACCATTGCTTCTCAAGGAGGGAGGAATTATTTGAGAAAAATTCTAGGTGATAATTCAGGTGATGGTTCTACCCCAATTGGTGGCAAAACTTCTGGGAGCCATAACTTTTACACCATAACTCTATTTCACTCCATGTTTGAATAATTGAAAAGTTCTCCAAATTTCAATTTTAGTAGGAAAGTCTAAAAATAGTAAGTTTCTAAAAATAGTAATTCCTTGAATTCTATATTATTATAAATTGTGAAAGTTGAACCATTTAATCTCCCTTGAGATTGGTGATGTTACACATCCTCATTATACCTTAAATTTTTTTATAAATGAATATGTAACCTAAAATGAAAATGAGACATCTCTTCTTAGAGATAGGCATATGTTTGGGTCTACAAATTTAATGAATAAAACATCTCTTCTCAAAGATAGAATTATTGTTACTATTTTGTTCTTCTTTCTAGAATTATCTTTCAACCAAATATTTTGAATTTTGGGTCAGTGGTATCATAGTAGTTTATCTTTAGAGTGTATGATCCTAAGGATGAGGTTAGATTATAAGAAGCTTGGGTAGAAAATAGAACCAATAAACTATCCACCTATTCACTCTAAATGACTTCAAATGGCTAAAAACATTGAAACATCTGATCCTTTCAAGGAAATGGTGAATGAATCCCTCCAACAACAACAAGTGCAGATGATACAACAACTTTCCTAAATTCTCCAATAAACTCTAATGGGAAATTATAGCTCCTCATCTGTAACCCTGCATCTTTTCAGTGCCTCAACAACCTTCAAAGTTTAGGTGAATTTGGATATCCCTACATTTGAAGGCAAAATCAATACTGATGTAGTATAAAATTGGTTGAATAAATTGTCATCTTATTTTTCTATAAATAAATTCACCGATAAAGAGAAGATTACTTTTGCTCTTTTGAAAGCATCATTGCCTGTCAAAAATTGGTGGGAAGTGTACAAAAAGAGATCCAGTATAGATGATATTTGCCTTAAGGTAGAACCTAGCTAGGATGATTTCATTGAAGCTATAAATTAAGAATACTACCTTATTGGATTTTATGATGATCTGTATATAGAGTGGCAACAACTTTGCCAAAGTATAAAATAATCTGTTAAAGATTACACTGATATTTTTCATTCTCTATCTATGAGATTGGGCATCCAAGAAAGTAAAAAACACAAGGTTATCAAATATCTTGGAAGATTACAATGGTACATATGAGGAGAAATGGAACTCTTCAATTTGGAAAACCTCAGTGAAGCATACAAGTTCACAGTGAAGATTGAGAAAAAAACATGGAAGAATGAATATGAAGAGTCAGCATTCAAAATAGAAAAGTGACAAAGAAGGTCAAACATGAGCCCAAAATTAGAAGAAAAAATACAAAAGAGTGGGAAGTGGTGTGAATATCATAAATCTATAACTCACTCCAAAGAAGAATGTTGAGCCATCAAGTCCCTAATTTTTGAGTCACAATCTTCAACATCTACTGCTTTACCTCATACATAGCCTATAGTTGAAGAGGATGAAGAAGAGGTTGTAGATGTTGATCCTAATGCCATCATTACTTCATTATAAACCCATGAGGAGTGGCCAAATTACAAGAAAAGGTTGTTTCATTCTAAGTTATGGGTGAAAGGTAAGCCTTTGCATTGCATTCTTGATAGTGGGAGTCAAAAGAATTTTATCTCTACTAATGTTGTGAAAATCATAAGTTTGTCCATGAAGCCTCACTCAAAGCCATATATTATTGGATGGTTGATTTTAGGGAGAAACCTTTGTGTCACCCACCAATATCTTCTCTCATATGGAATAAAACCTTTCCAAGATGAGGTCATATGTGATGTGGCCAATCTAGATGTTTGTGATGTACTTTTTGGTCAACCATTCATGTATGATCGACATGGAATATATGAATCAAAAACTCAAAAGATCACTCTCACTATTGTAACATGGTGTTATAGGGTACCAAAGGTACCACCTTCCACATCTATATCCATGATTAATGCCAAGAAATTTGTTCTCATAGTGGTCAAGCCACATGAATCTAAAAGGGCTGATGTTGCAGCCTTGAATACACAAACAAATTAACAATATAAGCTAATATATAAATAGATAAATAATTTCATGGCCTTCCATCCATAGATTAATAGTCAAATATAAATGGTGAACAATTGGGCCCTACACAGTTCCATAAAGCATAATCCATTACAAGTATGTATCAGGAATCAAATCAAAACACAACTACCACACTTGATGGTAAGTATTGATAAAATGGGGACCAGTTCTTGTCAAGGATGGAGGAATGATCTGAGCAACATTTTAAGCAATAATTTGGGTGATGGTTCTACCCTAATTGGTGGCAAAACTTCTGGGAGCCATAACTTTTGCACCATTGCTCCATCTAACTCCCCGTTTGAACCGTTGGAAAGCTAAGAATGAGGAGAACATGGTGAGATAGCATGGATATTTTATAAATGGATTTTGACCCTTAAAAACCTAATGAAATTTCCCCAAAATTTAATTTTAGTAGTGAAGTATAAAAATAGTAAGTTTACAAAAATAGTCATTCTTTGAATTTTGTATTATTGTAAATCATGGAAGTTGAACCACTTAATCTCCCTCAATATTGGTGACCTTCCACATCCTCCTCATACCTTGTAAACATGTATAAATACATATGTAACTTGAAATAGATATCAGACATCTCTTCTCAGAGATAGGCATACGTTTGGATCTATAAATTTAATAAATAAAACATCTCTTCTCAGAGATAGCATTATTTTTATTATGTTGATCTTATTTATTAAATTATCTTTCAACCAAAACTTTTGAGTTTTAGATCAGTGGTATCAGAGTGGTATGTCTTTCGAGTATATGATCCTAAGGATGTGGTTAAATTACAAGAAGCTTGGGTGGAAAATACAACTAGTAGACTATCCACCTATTCACTCCAAATGACTTCAAATGGTAGAAAACACTGAGACATCCAATCATTTCAAGGAAATGGTGAATGAATCCCTCTAGCATCAATAAGTTTAGGTGCTATAATAATTCACCCAAATTCTCTAACATATTCTGATGAGAAATTCTGGCTCCTCATCTACAACTCCACATTTTTTTAGTGCTTCAACACCCTTCAAAGTTTACATGAATTTTGATATCCCTACATTTGAAGGAAAAATAAATGCTAATGTAGTAGAAGATTGGTTGGATCAATTATCATCTTATTTTTATATAAATAAATTCACCAATAAAAAGAAGATCACTTTTGCTCTTTTGAAAGCATCATTGTCTATCAAGAATGGTAGGAAGTGTAAAAAAAGAAATTCAGTACAAATAATATTGGCCTTGAGGTAGAACCTACCTAGGATGATTTCATAGAAGCTGTAAAGGAAGAATACTACCCCATTGGAGCATATGACAATCTATATATAGGGTAACAAAATTTTTGCTATGGTAAGGAATAATTTATTCAAAATTACACTGATATTTTTCATTCTCTATCTATGATATTGGGATCCTAGAAAGTTAGAAACATAAAGTTCTAAAATATCATGGTAGACTACAATGGTACATACAGGGAGAAATGGAAATCTTCAATTTGGAAACCCTCAGTGATGTGTAAAAGTTCATAGTGAAGATTGAGTAGAAGCATGGAAGAAATAATATGAAGAGTCAACCTTCAAAATGGAAAAGTGATAAAGAAGGTCAAACACGAGGCCAAAATTGAAATCAAAAGGAAGAAAAGACTTGGAAGTGGTGTGATTATCATAAATCTAGAACTCTCTCTAAAGAAGAATTTCAAGCCATCAATCCCTACTTTTTGAGTCACAATCCTCAACATCTACTACTCTACCTCATACATAGCTTATAGTTGAAGAGGATGAAGAAGATATTATAGATGTTGATCCTAATGCCATCATTGCTTCATCATATACCCATAAAGAGAGGCTAGATGACAAGGAAAGGTTGTTTCATTCTAATTTATGAGTGAAAGGTAAGCCTTTACATTTCATTCTTGATAGTGAGAGTTAAAAGAATTTAATCTCTATTAAAATTGTGAAAAGCCTAAATTTTTCCATAAAGCCTCGCCCAAAGCCATATTGTATTGGATGGTTGAGTCTAGGGAGAAACTTCCGTGTCACCCACCAATGTCTCCTCTCATATGCAACAAAACCTTTACAAGATGAGGTCTTATGTGATGTGGTCAATATAGATGTTTGTGATGTACTCTTTGGTTATCCATTCATGTATGATTGATATGGCATCTATGAATCAAGAAATTGAAGGATCACTCTCACTCTTGGAACATGGTGTTATAGGGTACCAGAGGTACCACCTTCTACATCTTTCTCCTTGATTAGTGCCAATAAATTTGTTCTCATAGTGGTCAAGCCACATGAATCCAAAAGGACTGATGTTGTAGCCTTGACTACACAAATAACACCAAAACATAAGATAATAGATAACAAGCTGAATAATTTCATGGCCTTCCATTCACATATTAATAGTTATATAGAAATGGTGAAAAATCATGCCCTACAAAGATCCACAAAGTATAGCTCCAAAAATCACAATCCATTTCAAGTATGTATCAGGAATCAAATCAAAACACAAATACCACACTTGATGATAAATATTGATAAAATGGGGACCATTGCTTCTCAAGGAGGGAGGAATGATCTAAGAAACATTCCAAGTGACAATTTAGGTAATGGTTCTACCTTAATTGGTGGTGGAACTTTCAGGAGCCATAACTTTTACACCATAGCTCTATTTGACTCTCCATTTGAACTGTTGGAAAGCTAAGAATGAGGAGAACATTGTGAGATGTAATGGAGATTTTATAGATGGATTTTGAACCCTAAAAACCCAATGGAATTATCCCAAATCTCAATTTTATAAGTACAATATAAAAATAGTAAGTTTTTAAAAATAGTAATTCCTCGAATTTTGTATTATCATAAATCATGGAAGTTGAACCACTTAATCTCCCTCAAGATTGGTGACCTTCCAAATCCTAATCCTACCTTCAAAATGTGTATAAATTAAGATGTAACTCAAAATGTAAATTAGACATCTCTTTTTAAAGATAGGCATATGTTTAGGTCTGTAAATTTAATGAATAAAACATCTCTTCTCAGAGATAGCATTATTATTATTGTGTTGTTCTTATTTCTTGAATTATCTTTCAACCAAATATTTTGAGTTTTGGATTAGTGGTATTAGAGTGGTTTGCCTTTAGAGTGCATGATCTCAAGGATGAGGTTGGATTATAAGAAGTTTGGGTGGAAAATAAAACTAGCAGACTATCTACCTATTCACTCCAAATAACTTCAAATTCTAGATAATACCGAGACATTCGATCCTTTCAAAGAAATGGTGAATGAATCCCTCTATAAACAATGAGTGAATATGCTACAATAATTCACCCAAATTATCCAACAAATTTTGGTGGAAAATTATGGCTCCTCATCTGCAACCCCACATCTTTTTAGTGCCTAAACACCCTTCAAAGTTTAGGTAAATTTTGATATCCCTACATTTGAAGGAAAAATCAATGCTGATGTAGTAGAAAATTGGTTGGATAAATTGCCATCTTATTTTTATTTAAATAATTTCACCAATAAAGAGAAGATTACTTTTGATCTTTTAAAAGCATCATTGCCTATCAAAAATTCGTGGGAAGTGTACAAAAAGAGATTCAGTATGGATGATATTGGCCTTGAGGTAGAACCTACTTGGGATTATTTCATAGAAGATGTAAATAAAGAATACTACCCCATTAGAGCATATAATGATCTGTATATAGAGTGGCAACAACTTTGCCAAGGTAAACAATAATTTGTTCAAGATTACACTGATATTTTTCATTCTCTGTCTATGAGATTGGGCATCCAAGAAAGTGAGAAACATAATGTTCTAAAATATCATGGTGAATTATAATGGTACATATGGGGAGAAATGGAACTTTTAAATTTGGAAACCATTGGTGAGGTGTACAAGTTCATAGTGAAGATTGAGTAGAGGCATGGAAGAATGAATATGAAGAGTCAGCCTTCAAAATGGAAAAATGAAAAAGAAGGTCAAATGCAAAGCCAAAATTGGAAGCAAAAGGAAGGAAAGATTGGGAAGTGGTATGATTTTCAAAAATATATAACTCACTATAAAGAATAATGTCGATCCATCAAGTCCCTCCTTTTTATGTCATAATCCTCAACATATACTACTCTTACCTTATACATAACCTATAGTTAAAGAGGATGAAGAAGAGATTATAGATGCTGATCTCGATGCCATCATTGCTTCATCACAAACCCATGAGGAGAGGCCAAATGACAAGGAAAGGTTGTTTCATTCTAAGTTATGGGTAAAAGGTAAGCCATTACATTTCATTCTTGATAGTGGGAGTCAAAAGAATTTAATCTCTACTAATGTTATGAAAAGATTAAATTTATCTATGAAGCCTCACCCAAAGCCATACATTATTGGATGGTTGAGTCCATGGAGAAACCTCCATGTCACCCACTAATATCTTCTCTCATATGCAATAAAACTTTTCCAAGATGAGGTCTTATGGGATGTGGTCAATCTAGATGTTTATGATGTACTCTTTGGTTATCCATTCATTTATGATCAACATGGAATCTATGAATCAAGAACTCAAAGGATCACTCTCACTCTTGTAATGTGGTGTTATAGGGTACAAGATGTACCACCTTCTACATCTATCTCCTTGATTACTGCCAAGAAATTTATTCTTGTGGTGGTCAAGCCACAAGAATCCAAAAAGATTGATGTTATAGCCTTGAATACATAAACAACACAAAAATAGAAAATAATAGATAAAAAAATAAAGAATTTCATGGCCTTACATCCATAGATTAATGGTCAGCCAAAAATGGTGAACAATTGGGCCCTACATAGCTCCATAAAGTACAGCTCTACAAAGCACAACCCATTCCAAGTATGCATTAGGAATCAAATCAAAACACAACTACCACACTTGATGATAAATCTTGGTGAAATGGGGACCATTTATTCTCAAGGATGGAAGAATGATCTAAGCAAAATTCTAGGCAACAATTCAGGTGATAATTTAATCCCAATTGGTGGCAGAACTTCTAAGAGCCATAATTTTTGCACCATAGCTCTGTTTGACTCCCTATTTCAACTGTTAGAAATATAAGAATGAGGAAAACATTAGGAGATGGCATGGAGATCCACTTAATGGATTTTATCCCTTGAAAACCCAATGAAAGTTCCCCAAATTTTAATTTTAGTAGTTTAATCTAAAAATAGTAAGTTTCTAAAAATAGTAATTCCTTAAATTCTTTATTATCATAAATCATGGAAGTCAAACTACTTAATATCCCTCGAGATTGGTGACCTTACACATCCTAATTCTACCTTAAAAACATGTATAAATTAATATGTAATCTAAAATGGAAATCAGACATTTATTCTCAAAGATAGGCATATGTTTGGGTCTACAAATTTAATGGATAAAACATCTATTCTCAAAGATATCATAATTATTATTATGTTGTTCTTGTTTCTTGAATTATTTTTCAACCAAAGATTTTGAGTTTTGAATTCATAGTATCAAAGTGCTTTGTCTTTAGAGTGTATAATCTCAAGGATGAGGTTAGATTACAAGAATATTTGGTGGAAAATAAAACCAACAGACTATCCACCTATTCACTCCAAATGACTTCAAATGGTGGATAATACCAAGACATCCAATCCTTTCAAGGAAATGGTGAATGAAGCCCTCCATCAACAATAATCATAGATGCTACAATAATTTTTCCAAATTCTCTAATAAATTTTGATAGGAAATTATGGATCCTCATCTGTAACCCCACATCTTTTTAGTGCTTCAACACCTTTGAAAGTTTAGGTGAATTTTGATATCCCTACATTTGAAGGCAAAATCAATGTTGATGCAGTAGAAAATTAGTTAGATCAATTGTCATCTTATTTTTCTATAAATAAATTCTTTGATAAAGAGAAGATCACTTTTGATCTTTTGAAAGCATCATTCCCTGTAAAAAATTGATGGAAATTGTAAGAAAATGATTCAATATAGATGATATTGGCCTTGAGGTAGAACCTACTAGGGATGATTTCATAGAAGATGTAAAGAAGAATAATACTCCATTGGAGCATATGACGATCTGTATATAGAGTGAAAACAACTTCAACAAGGTAAAGAATAATCTATTTAAGATTACACTGATATTTTTTATTATCTATCTATGAGATTTAGCATCCAATAAAGTGAGAAACATAAGGTTCTCAAATATCATGGTAGACTACAATGGTACATATGGGGATAAATGGAACTCTTTAATTTGGAAACCCTCGGTGAGGTGTATAAGTTCACATTGAAGATTGAGTAGAAGCATGAAAGAATAAATATGAAGAGTCAGGCTTCAAAATAGAAAAGTGATAAAGAAGGTTAAACACAAGGCCAAAATTAGAAGCAAAAGAAAGAAAAGATTGGGAAGTGGTGTGATTCTCACAAATCCATAACTCACTTCAAAGAAAAATGTTAAGCCATCAAGTCCCTCATTTTTGAGTAACAATCCTCAACATCTACTACTCTACCTCATACATAACCTATAGTTGAAGAGGATGAAGAAGATATTTTAGAATCTAATCTTGATACCATCATTAATTCATCATAGACCCATGAGGAGAGACAAGATGACAAAGAAAGGTTGTTTCAATCTATGTTATGAGTGAATGACAAGCCTTTATATTTCATTCTTGATAGTAGGAGTTATAAGAATTTAATCTCTTCTAATATTGTGAAAATCCTAAATTTGTCCATGAATCCTCACCTAAAGCCATACAATATTGGATAGTTGAGTCTAGGTAGAAACCTCTGTGTCACCCACCAATGTCTTTTTTCATATGCAATAAAACCTTTCCAAGATGAGATATTATGTGATGTGGTCAATATAAATGTTTGTGATGTACTCTTTGGTAGCCATTAATGTATAATTGACATGGCATCTATGAATCAAGAACTTGAAGGCTCACTTTCACTCTTGGAACACAGTGTTATAGGGTATCATAGGTACCACCTTCTACATCTATCTCCCAAGTTAGTGCCAAATTTTTTTTTCTCATGGTGGTCAAGCCATAGGAATCTAAAAGGGTTTATGTTATAGTTTTGACTACACAAACAAACAACAACATAAGATAATAGATAACAATTTGAATAAGTTTATAGCCTTCCATCCATAGATTAATGGTTAGACATAAATGGTAAACAATCAGGTCCTACATAGCTCCACAAAGTACAACTCCATAAATCACAGTCCATTCTAAGTATACATTAGGAATAAAATCAAAATATAAATGTCACACTTGATGATAAATCTTGATGAAATGGGGACCATTGCTTCTCAAGGAGGGAATAATGATCCAAGAAACATTCTAGGTGAAAATTTGGGTGATGGTTCTACCCCAATTGGTGGTAGAACTTATGAGAGCCATAACTTTTGCACCATAGTTCTATTTGACTCCCCATTTTAACCATTGGATAGCTAAGAATGAGAAGAAAATGATGAGGTGGAATGGATATCCAATATATGTATTTGGCCCCTAAAAACTTAATGGAAGTGCCCTAAATTTCAATTTTAGTAGTGCAGTCTAAAAATAGTAAGTTTATAAAATAGTAATTCTTTGAATTTTGTATTATTGTAAATCATAGAAGTCAAACCACTTAATCTCCCTCAAGATTGGTGAACTTTGATGAGGTCAATATATGGCTATTAAATTTAAAATAAATGACCTCATCTTACTCTCTCTTTCTATTAAGTTTGACTACATTCGGTGACTTTTATTTTAATATGATATGAGTTAGGATGTAATTGTCCATCTTTTGTTGATTGTGATTCTAACATTTAAAAGCTCTATAATTCTTAAAAATTGTTTTATAAAACTCAAGTTTTGAAATAAAATAGGTCATCATCAGGTTGAAGAACAAATATGAAGTGGATTTCATGTTTTTGGAAGAATTAGAATCAATACAGTTTAGTTCCAGAACTCCACCACACTATTACAAGTTTTGGAACTCTATATTTAGTTCTAAAATTATCTAAATTAGTTTTGATACTCTTGTAGATAATCTCTAGAACTTTTTTGATTAGATATGGAACAATTTACTTTAATTTTAGAACTCTTCTAAAGTTTTGGAATTGATAACGATCTATTCCAAATGGCCAGTGATCTATCAAATCAATGATCCCATTAATTAGGAGTAGATTTCTAATTTCCATACTTGCAGATCCAAGACACTTATCACACAGCTAGACATCCAACCATGTTTTAATCCAACATCTATTTTGGGCATGATTCAGTTTCATCATTTCCATAAAATAGTTACACCTATCAATACACCACAAGAAGAAGAATATATATACAAACCTAGAAGAATATAGAAAAAGAGGGTAATAATTAAAGAATAGAAGGATAAGGATAGATTATTACATTTTTGTAATATAGAATAGTTTATCAATAAAATAGCTATTTCTATATTGAGAGAGAATTAAGTTGTTCAATCCTATTTCTAGGTGGAGCAAGGGCCCACTCCTCCAAGAACCAGGATCTTCATTTTGTCAGTATTTATATTTTATTTTCAAAAGAAAATAGGTAGCTTTGTTAAATTTATAAATGCTTTCAATTCCTTAAGTTAAAATTTAGATATGTCCTTACATGTGTTCTAGATTAAATTCTTATTTCTTGTAATCATTTTCTAAGCATTTTAAATTGTGTGTTTATTTCTAGCAAATTCATTTTTGTAAAGTGTGTTTATTTCTAGTAAATTTAATTTTTCAAAGTGTGTTTATTTCTAGTAAATTCATTTCTATAATGTGTGTTTATTTCTAGTAGATTTTCATAGTTTGATTCCAATAAGGTTTCAACCAAAAAGTCCTTAAGACATTAAAGATCCCCCAAAACAAAAGAAAATATACAAATACCTACAATCAATTACTAAATTGCTAAGATTTTTCTTGTTGCATATAGCTTTAGACACACCCCTGGTTAAATATGACATCAACAAAGAGTTGATTAAATGAAGGTAATAATGACACCCATCATTTTTGGCACCATTTCTGGGGACTCACTAGTTATAATTTTCTAATTAGGTGTCAACAAGAGCAACAATCATACATTTAGTAATTGAATAAATATTCCCTAATTTATCACAAAAATTATGAGTAGACCAAGAGACTCCAAGGGTAGATTTCTCCCAAAAATATTTGAACAAGAATCCCCATCATCCTCTAGTTTAAATAAGGAAATTGACCAAGAATTGGAGGCAACATTATCTCTTACAAGACAAGAAGCAGAGTTGCCATCTTTTGAATTTTTGGATCAGTCACCAGAAGTAATTAGAACTTTAGGGAGGATGATTATTTCTCATGATCCATTGAGGGAAATTTTTGATTCTTAATTGAGTAGTCAACTACCTACTCCTAAATTTTCACTATCCCCAGAGTAGATCACATATCACATTGATTGGGAGAAGGGACTAGAAGATACTATAGAGATGGCACGAGAAGCTGGAAGAGAACCTACGAGAACCTTTAATTATCCCATTCAGTTGGAGGATGATGAAACCACTATGAAGAACATTTCACTTGCACACTTTCACACATTTAGAGGAATGACATCTGAGGATCCTAACCAATTTCTATTTGAATTTAAAGTACTATGTCAGACTTATGATTACAAGATAGATCATTAAAAACTCAAATTATTTACATCTACTCTTAAGGATGTAGTAATGAGGTGGTTTATGGGATTAACATCTAATTCTATTACCAATTGTGAACAAATGGAATTTGTATTCCTAGATAAATATCAATATTAGTGTAGAAGAAGAAATCAAAATGAAGAATTTTCAAAATCAAATAAGAAGAGGATGAAAATATGGAAGATTATTTGGACAGATTCCTCTTTGTGAGTAAAAGATGTGGATTTGTATTTCAAGAAGAGTTAAGTAAAACCATTTTTCTTAAAGGTCTAGATGATGAATCAAGGGAAACCCTTGATTTAATTGGTGGTGGAAATATTTCTCAATTAAGAATGAATGAAATCATAAAAACTATTCAAGGACAAGGGGTGGACCTAGAAAGGGAAAAATGATTAAAAATTCAAATCCATATATGAACAAACTGATGGATGAATTGGAAAACTTTAAAATAGACATATTAGTTCAATTAACCTCCACTATGGATGGATTAAAAGCTAAAGCAAATGCCAAAACTAAACCATTAGCCATGTATTATCCTAGATGTAGGATGAAGCATGCCATAAGGGAATGTCCTTTGGATAAACAAAAGTATCTCTTGTCTATGAATCTAAAGAACATGATACTCATGAATTTTCTCTTCTTCCACTCATAAAAAATCAGCTTGAACAAACTAGTACATCATCCACCATAGAGAATTGAATTTTGTTCAAAGATAACCCAACCAAGGCTAGTTTATGCCAAGACCATCTCCTAATCCTTGGATGATGCCATGGGTAGCTCAAATAGTACCACAAAGTTGAGAACATCCACCTTGGGGCCCTTAACCAACATAGCATCCTCAGGATTTGGTAAGTCAATCTTGGTATACTCACGGACATCAACAACCTTGGGCTGGTCAAGGAAATCCTTATGCTTGGCCACAACCTAGATGGGGCCCTAGTAATTATGTGTAAGGGAAAACATATCCAAATTAGAACTAACAATCCATAATGGGATCTCTAGAATAAAACCTATAAGTTGAAAATGTAGTCCAAACACAAATGGTAGCACAACTAGTTACAAACCCAAGAAACAAACAAACAACTCCTATATACGAAACAAAACTAGAAAAATTAGTTGATCTAAATGTAATGGATTGTAAAGACATTCAAACTAGATCTAGCAAAATAGTTATTAGTCCACCTATTATAATCACTGAGATGATAGAAGAAGCTAAAACCCCTAGTCTGGTTACACCTATGGAAGATCAAAAAGAAAAAGATAAGAAACTAGAAAGAAACTCTACTAAGATTTCATTTCTAGAAAGATTTAAAGAAGCCATAGAAATTAAGGAATATAAATTGGTGTAGGAACTAAGAAGATTAAATATTAAAAAAATGTTGTTACAAGTAATTAAGGATATTCTAGAGTTGTAAAAGTTAATCAAAATATTATGTTTTAAAAAACCTAGAAGAAATAAGTAGTACCCTAGGACTATTAAGGTAGATGGGAAACTTGTTAATTTATTAGTAGGGAAACTCCTACTTCCCAAATATGGATATCCTGGAAGCCATGTTATTTATATCTCTATAGGGAATAAATATATACATAACATTTTTATTGATTTGGGAACAGCTATTAATGTAATGACGGTAGACACTTTGAAAATGTTACCATTAAAAGGCATACAAACTACTAACACCATATTGTAGATGGCAAAAAACTATGTAGTAAAATTAGAAGGAGTTATTGAAGATGTGGTAGTAATGGTGGAGTCATGGGAATATCGAGTTGACTTCCTTACATTGTTGCCAAAAGGTAAAACACTTGGTTATCCCATTATTTTGGGTAGACCATGGTTAGCTACAGTTGCTACCTTAATTAACTATAGGTTAGGTGATATGAATATTTCAAATGGTAAGAATTCTAAGCAACTTTCATTATGTCCCTCTACACAACCTTTTATTGATAATCTAGAGAAATTATGGGTTATTAATCTTGATATTAATTATAAAAATCTATCTTTTTTAGCTATGATAACATTGCAAGATCATGTAAGGAAAATAGAAGATATGGTTCATTCTCCATTAAATGTATACCAATTGTCATTGGAGCAGTTGGGATTAGTTCTAGAACCTATTCCAGAACCATCACAGTTAGTTCTAGAAACACACCAATAACAATTCCCTACAAATGAAGATAATTTCACTTTAGAGGAATGAGATTTCTCTTGGGGAGAGGAAGGATATGTATTTTTAGCTTTATAGATATCAGGGGATGATGATGAATTTTTGGAAAATAGCAATAATGAGGAGTTCAACCTTCAACAAGATAAGTATCATAACTCTTCTTACTATCCTATGTCTAGCATTTTATCTCAAGGAACCTTTAGAGATGTTGCTACATATCATATATTATTACCACATGCATGTCTACTAAACACCTTAATGGAACCCTTTCAACAAATCAATTCATCATATACTAGAACCAAACATGATGAGATTCAACCAGGTAAAATTTTGAATATTAATAGCTGGTTAAAGAATGATGAAGAAGCTAAATTATTTGATGTTTTGAAGGATCATACTAAATATTTTTATTAGGACTATAGAGACATAAAGGGAATTCATCCAAGTATCTACACCCATCACATTTATACTAAAAACATTAGACCAGTTAGGCAACATTAGAGAAGGATTAATCTAGCCTTAAGGGATATAGTCAAACAAGAAATTGAAAAACTATTAAAATTAGGTTTTATCTACCCTATCTCAAATAGCCAGTGGATGCCTCCTCTTGTAATTGTCCCTAAAAAGAACAAAAAATGGAGAATTTATGTTGACTATAGGGAACTGAACAAAGCCACCTTGAGAGATTATTTTCTCTTACCATTCATAGATCAAGTCTTAGACAACCTTTTAGGTAAATAATACTTTTCCTTCTTGGATGACTTTAGTGGATACAATCAAATCAAATTTGTTGTTGAGGATCAGGACAAAACTACATTTACTTGTCCATGGGGTACCTTTGCTTATAAGGTATTACCATTTGGACTATGTAATGCTCCAACAACCTTTCAAAGAGCTATATTAGCAATTTTTATAGACCTAACAAATGACTGTGTAGAGGTATACATAGATGAATTTATTGTGCATGGAGATACATTTGATGATGCCTTGAAAAATTTAGACAGAGTATTAACAAGATGTGAACAACATCACTTGTCTCTTACTCATGAGAAATGTTTGATGATGGTTGATGAAGGGATTGTATTAGGCCACCATATTTTAAAAAGAGGAATTCAGGTTGACCAAAACAAAATCAAGATTATTTCAAACTTGCCTATTCTTGAAACCCCCATAGATATCAAGTCATTTTTAGGGCATGCTAGTTACTATAGGCACTTTATCAAGGATTTTAGTAAAATTGTTGCCCACATGTTTAAGTTGCTTACCAAGGACTGTGAATTTCTTTGGGATGAAAAATGCCAACATGCTTTTGAAGAAATTAAAGATAAATTAGAAATTACCCCAATATTGAGAGGACCTAATTGGGAGAAAACTTTTCACATCTAAATTGATGCCTCAAATAAATTAATTGGTGCAATTTTGGGATAGAAAGATGAAGAAGGAAAAATGTATGCTATTTACTATCTTAGTAAAAATCTTACTTCCACTAAATGAAATTACACTACCACTAAAAAAGAATTTCTGGCTGTAATCTATGCAATTAATAAATTTAGACATTACATTACAGGGTATAAAATATTTGTACATACAAATCAATCATCAATTAAATATTTAATGAACAAACCAATGGTTGGAGGTATAATAATTAGATGGTTATTACTTCTACAAGAATTTGATATTACCATTGTAGACAATCTAGGCAAAACTAATGTGGTAGCTGATTTCTTGTCAAGACTAACCACTACAAGGGAGCAGGATCTAGTCAAGGATAACTTTCTAGATGAACCATTATTTGTTATTTCAGCTGATACACCATGGTTTGCTGACATGGCAAATTATCTTGCAACATGGAAGTTTCCTCCTTTCACTAAAAAATAAATAAAGAAATTAATCAAAACCAATGCACAATTCAAATGGTTAAATGGAATGCGCTTTAAATGTGGTCTTGATTTGGTTTTATGCAGGTGTGTAAGAGAAGATTAAAACTTTGACATCCTTTGAGCATGTCATGATGAACCAAGTGGAAGACACTATTTAGTGAAAAGAACAACTCAGAAAATACTTGGCACTAGTTACTATTGGCCATCTTTGTACAAATATGTGAAGAGATATATCAAGTGGTGTGATCCTTGTCAAAGGATAGGATAACCAACCTTTACCAATGAAATGCCTTTGAAACTTCAAGTAGTGATTGAACCATTTGAGAGATGGGGATTGGATTTTGTTGGACCCTTTAATTCTCTTCCATAGGGAAAAGAGCACATTCTTGTGTGTACTGATTATGTGACAAAGTGGGTAGAAGTGCAGGCTTTAACAAATGCCACTGAAGAAGCGATTACTGATTTCCTTTGGCATAGAATTATGGTAAAGTTTAGAGCTCCAAGAAGCTTAGTTTTATACCAGGGACCATAATTTATGTCCAATATGATCCAGGTTTTCATAATGTATTATCAGATCAATCATAGGAAGTCATCTCCCTAACACCCATAAACAAATAGACAAGTTGAAGTAACAAATAGAGAATTAGAAAACATCCTCACTAAAATAGTTGAAGTAGAAAGAAGAGATTAGGTAAAGAGACTACCTGAAGTTATCTAAGCTTACAATACAACTTGGAATACTAAAATAGGGTTTTCACCATATGATTTAGTCTATGGGAAAAATCCCTTGTTGTCTATTGAGTTTGAACTAAAGACATTGAGGACAACAACTAAGGTGGGAATTGAATTGGATATAGCTCAAAAGGAGAGAATATTTTAACTCAATGAGTTAGATGAATTAAGAATAGAAGCACTTCACCAGATAGAGATAATCCAAGATCAAAAGAAGTAATGGCATGATTCACATATCAAGGAAAGACAATTCAAAGTAGGAGACTGGGCATTGCTGTTTGATTCTAAGTACCAATAATTCAAAGGTAAATTAAGAACCAAATGGTTGGGACCTTATCAGATTGAGTAAATATTTGACAATGGTTCTATTTAGTTACTTCCTATTGATGGTAGCAAAAGAATACTCTTGGTCAATGGACACAGGCTAAAACTTTATAGGAAGCCTCCTACTAAGGATGAATTCTTGAAGTAGATTGAAGAAAAGAAAGAATTTGATCATATGAAAGAACCCAGTTCTTCTAAAATGATCAAATAGTCAGATGAATAGATCCACAATAAAGGGAAGAGGATGAAAACTAGTAAATGGCATTCTCTTTTCCAAAAAAAATTCTCTCAAAGATCAATTGAAAACCAACGGTGGTGGTTTATCTCCTCAAATAAATCACTAATTAAAAATAAAAACTTCTTTGGAATTCTAACTATTTTCTAACCATTTCCCTTATTTTCACTTTTTAGGAATGATGAGTCATCATAATGGAGGAATTATATCATTAAGGATGGTAATTATGTTTTTAACTTGTTAAAGGTTAGATTGAAAGTTTGCATGTGTGATTAGACTTGATCTAGAAAGATTAGTATGATGAGTCATCTATGGTACATCATGATTAAACATGAGAAATCATGAGAAGGATATTGATGATGGACTAAATTGGTGGCATAATTATAAAGAATCATTATTATTATTGAATTGATAAATTAAAAACTACCTAAAAAAAAATTCAAGAGAGATACAATGAATTAAATTCGTTAGTTCCACAACTAAGTACAATAATTCTATAGCTGAATTCACTAGTTCCACAACTGAGTATAGTAATTTTGTAGCTGAATTCACTAGTTCCACAATTGAGTATAGTAATTGTGTAGCTGAATTCACTAGTTCCACAACCAAAGTCATCAACTCCACCAATAAAAGAAGTACTATTTAGATAACCTGTATAAGATTAAATAAGAATGAATCATGGGGATTAAAAATAAGTCAAAACTAGAGGATGATACCTAGCTCCTTATAGATGAATACATAGTAACTATCTTTCAATAGGCAAGATGGCTAGAGTTTTTGAGGAAATTCCCCAAATATAACAATGAATTGGTAAGATAATTTGTTATCAATTTAGAGAAAATAAGGACAAAGGTTAGGAAAGTTTTCATTCCTTTTTTTGTGAATGTAATAAGTGAGATATCTGGAATACCAATGGTGCATGTTCCAAACCCTACCAAAGGGACATTAAAAGACCTGGTTGAAAACCTACTGAAAGAGGGGGAAGCTGAACCCTAGTATATTTATAACACAAAGAAAATCATCAAAGGAGTTAGAAGGGCCAGCTTGCCCAAACCCTTTGATAGAGTAGCATTTTGGATAGTTAAGTATTTAACCTATGATGGAAAATTTAGGTTAGTAGGAAAAAAAGTCCTGAAAATCCTCATATACCTTAGATATGGAGCTAAAAAACCAAAATATATAGTAAACCTTATAGGGTTTCTTTTTGACTCCATCCATATAATGGTCCAGAGGTATTCTTGGTGTGTAGGAACAATTAGACATCATGGGTTAGTGCATTTAGTATGCCAACACCATTTCCTTTCAAAGAAAAATGGGGAATAGATGTGGGAAATTTTTCTTAGCAAGTTCAAGTAGAACCTTGGTATTTTTAGAAGAGTAATAACAACTCCTCCTACCCCTTTAATTCATTTGGAAATTGATACCGCTATTGAGGAAAAGAAAGAACTAGGGGAAGAGGAAATACCAAAAAGAAGATGATTTGAAAGAAGAGCTAAAATTTTAGACCCTATTCTATCTTCTCAAAAAATTCCTTCTTCTGTAGAAGCTACAGGAGAACTAATACCTGTGTTTGACAGTGACGATTCACCTAGGCCTAAGCAAAAGGCAAAAATTAGAAGAAGCTTTAAGAGGAGACCCATTTATACACATTTTGAGGCTCCTCAAAGAAGGAAAAGTGTTAAAAGGTCTAAATAAATTATAGAGGAGATGAAAGAACAAGAAGGGCTAAAAACTGAAGCTACTAATATTTTAGACAGCATGGCCATGACTCCTCTTAGACCAAGCCAAACAGAAAAAGAAAAAGAAGATGAAAGATTTTAGGAGTAAGTTTTCTAATAAATGTGTGAGTCAGTAGCACCATCACATGATGAAGATGAACAGGCATCCTAGAAAAGGAAAGGGAAATCCCCTCTGGTGGAAGAAGAATGCTTATCTCCCCAAGAAATTTTAGAAAAAGAAATAAATTAGCAAGTTAAACAGGCTCTATTTTTGTCTAGAGCAGAGCTCATTATCAAGGAAAAGGATGAGGAATTGAATTTCCTCAAACTCAAATTATAACAGAGAGAAATGCTCCTTAAGTACTTAAAAAACTAGTTCACAGCCAAGACTAAGGAATTAGTAGAGATTAAAAGGCAGATGATGGAGAAAGAGGAAAAATATAAAATTCCTAGGAGATAGATTGTTGTGTCAATAGTCTCTACACAAACTAAATTGACTTATCTACCACTCAAACAATTATGGGATGATACATGTAGAGAAATCAATATAGTCAAGACATCAAATAAGGACTTGAAAAGCAAAATGGAGGAAGAAAAGAAAGCAAGCAAGGAATGGGAAGAAAAATTTTACAAGGAAAAAGATAAATATAAATATCTTGTGAAAATACAAATAATTTGCATGATGAGTGAGAAACTTCTTACATGTAGAAGACCTTCTCCTACATATAGTATGTTTTTAGAGGAATAATTCATTCAATGGTAGTTGGCAAGGATAGCATGTGGCCTTCCACATGAAATGAAAGATGAAGCTAATTTATCGGTAGCGTACTCCTTAGCCAATGCAGAATAGAAAAATATTCTCTATGAATTCTACCTCTACAATTTCATGCTTGAAAAAAATTCAAGTTTTATGATCAATTTGTATGTAGGGGAAAGCTAGATTAATGCATTTGTCTCTGTTCTTCAAAATCAGATTACATGGAAGGAGAGGGAGTCAGAGCATCTGTTAAAGGCTAGTTCATCTAGTATCTATATAAGAATTCATTTAATTAAAGGTTCAAGGAACCTTATCTTTCCAATTTATAAAAAAGCATTAATGCCTTCACCTCTTATGAAAGGGAATATTTTGATAATATTTATGATGCATGCTTGAAAAGATGGGAATTTCTCCCAATGGCATTTAAAAGAATGGAAGTAATATCTCCTTCAAATTTGATCTAGAGTCTAGAAAGGGAAAAAGTTTTATGCACAATAACTCCTTGGATCAATGAAACTCCCATGCACATATGGATAGGAATATGGACAAGGCCACCTCTACTTCTCACCCCCATATCTCCTTGGCAAATAGAGAACCTCAAGATCCTACTCAATTTGAGGAATGGAAAAGAAAAGTCAAAGCAAGAGCAAGGTATAGTACCTCTAAATCAAATCATTGGGATATTTAGTTCCAGCCATTTGATTTGAGTGATCAAATGGAATGCAAAATATACAATCCCAAATTTGAAGAGTAAAGTTTGTAAAGGGACTCAAAAATAAGTAAGTATGGGGAAAATGATGAGGTCAAGATATGATCATTAAATGTACAATAAATGACCTCATCTTACTCTCTCTTTTTATTAAGTTTGATTGCATTTTGTGACCTTTATTTTAATCTAATTGAGTTAGGATGTAATTTTATATCTTTTGTTGATTCTAATTCTAACATTTAAAAGCTCTGTAATTCCTAACAAGTGTTTTGGAAAATTCAAGTTTTGTAATAAAACAGGTCATCATCAAGCTAAAGAACAAATATGAAGTGGATTGAATGTTTTTAGATGTATTGGAATCAATACAGCTTAGTTTCAGAACTCCACCACGCTATTACAAGTTCTGTCACATTTTTGGACTAAGTTTTGGAACTCTATATTTAGTTCTATAATTATCTGAATTAGTTCTGATACTCCTATACATAATCTCCAAAACTTTTGTGATTAGATATTGAATGATTTCCTTTAGTTTCAAAACTTTTCTAATGTTCTAGAACTGATAACAATCTATTCCAAATAGCAAGCAATCTGTCAAATCAATGATCCCATTATTCAGGAGTAGATTTTCAATTTCCATACTTGTAAATCTAAGACACTTACCACACAGCTAGAAATCCAACCATGTTTTAATTTAGCATCTATTCTAGGCATGATTTAGTTCCATTATATCCATAAAATAGTTACAGCTATCAATGCACCACAAGAAGAAGAATATATATACAGACATGGAAGAATATAGAAAAAGAGGGTAATAATTAAAAAATAGAAGGATAAGGATAGATTAGTACATTTTTGTAATACATAATAGTTTATCAATAAAATAGCCATTTCTATTTTGAGAGAAAATTAAGTTGTTCAATCCTATTTCTAGGCGGAGCAAGGGCCCACTCCTTCAAGAACTAATATCTTCATTTTGTTGGTATTTATATTTTATTTTCAAAAACAAATAAGTAGCTCTGTTAAATTTATAAATATTTTAAATTCCTTAAGTTAAAATTTAGATATGTCCCTGCATGTGTTCTAGATTAAATTCTCATTTCTTGCAATCATTTTCCAAGCATTCTAAATTGTGTGTTTATTTCTAGCAAATTCATTTCTATAAAGCATGTTTATTTCAAACAAATTTAATTCTGTGAAGTGTGTTTATTTTTAGCAAATTCATTTCTATAATGTGTGTTTATTTCTAGAAGATTTTCATAGTTTGATTCCAATAAGGATTTAACCAAGAAGTCATTAAGACATTAAAGATCCCCCAAAACAAAACAAAATATACAAATACCTACAATCAATTACTAAATCTCTAAGATTCTTCTTGTTGCATATAGCTTTAGACACACCCCCAGTTGAATATGACATCAATAGAGAGTTGATTAAATGAAGGGAATAACAACACCCATCAACCTTACACATCTTACTCTTACCTTCAAAACATGTATAAATGAAGATGTTACTCAAAATGAAAATTAAACATCTCTTCTCAGAGATAGTCATATGTTTGGGTCTGCAAATTTAATGAATAAAAGATATCTTCTCAAAGATATCATTATTGTTATTGTGTTATTCTTATTTCTTAAATTATTTTTCAACCAAAGCTTTTGAGTTTTGGATTAGTGATATCAAAGTGGTTTGTCTTTAGAGTGTATGATCCCAAGGATGAGATCATATTATACGAAGCTTGGGTGGAAAATAGAACTAGTAGACTATCCACTTATTCACTCTAAATGACTTCAAATAGTGGACAACAATGAGACATATGATCCTTTCAAGGAAATGGTGAATGAAGGCCTCTAGTAAAAACAATTGTAGATGCTAAAATAATTTTCCCAAATTCTCTAACAAATTCTATTAGGAAATTCTAGCTCCTCATCTGCAACCCTACATCTTTTCATTACCTCAACACCCTTCAAAGTTCAGGTGAATTTTGATATCCTTACATTTGAAGGAAAAATCAATTTTGATGTAGTATAAAATTGGTTGGATCAATTTTCATCTTATTTTATTATAAATAAACTCATCAATAAAGAAAATATCACTTTTGGTCTTTTGAAAGTATCATTGCCTATCAAAAATTTGTGGGAAGTGTACAAAAAGAGATTCAGTACAAATGATATTGTCCTTTAGGTAGAACCTACTTGGGATTATTTCATATAAGTTGTAAATGAAGAATACTAAGCTATTGGAGCATATGATGATCTATATATAGAGTGAAAATAACTTCACCAAGGTAAGGAATAATCTATTCAAGATTACACTAATATTTTTCATTCTTTATATGTGAGATTGGGCATCCAAGAAAGTGAGAAACATAAGGTTCTCAAATATCATGGTGGAATACAATGTTACATATGGGAAGAAATGGAACTCTTCAATTTATAAACCCTTAGTGAGGTGTACAAGTTTATTATGAAGATTGAGCAGAAGCATGGAAGAATGAATATGAAGAGTTAGCCTTCAAAATGGAAAAGTGACAAAAAAGGTAAAACACAAGGCCAAAACGAGAAGCAAAAGGAAGGAAATATTAGGAAGTGGTGTGATTATCACAAATCTAGAACTCACTCTAAAGAAGAATGTTGAGCCATCAAGTACCTACTTTTTGAGTCACAATCCTCAACATCTATTATTCTACCTCATACATAGCCTATAGGTTAAGAGGATGAAGAAGAGATTGTAGATGTTGATCCCAATGCCATCATTACTTCATCATATATCTATGAGGAGAGGCCAAATGATAAGGAAAGGTTGTTTCATTCTAAATTATGGGTGAAAGGTAAGCCTTTGCATTTCATTCTTGATAGTGGGAGTCAAAAGAATTTAATTTCTGCTAATATTATGAAAATCCTAAATTTTTCCATGAAGCCTCACCCAAATCCATATAGTATTAGATGGTTGAGTCTAGGGAGAAACCTCTATGTCACCCACCAATGTTTTCTCTCATATGCAATAAAACCTTTCCAAGATGAGGTCTTATGTGATGTGGTCAATCTCGATGTTTGTGATATACTCTTTGGTCAACCATTCATGTATTATTAACATTGAATATATGAATAAAAAGCTTGATGGATCACTCTCACTCCTTGAACATGGTGCTATAGGGTACCATACATACCACCTTCTACATCTATCTCCCTGATTAGTGCCAAGAAATTTGTTCTCATGATGGTTAAGCCACATGAATCCAAAATGGCTGATGTTGTATCCTTGATGACATAAATAACACAACAAAAAAATCCAATAGATAACAACATGAAAAAATCCATAACATTCCATCCATAGATTAATGGTCAAACAAAAATGGTGAAGAATCAAGCCCTACATAGCTCCATAAAGTATAGCTCCACAAAGCACAGTCCATTCCAAGTATACATCAATAATCAAATCAAAACACAACTACCACACTTGATGATAAATATTGATGCAATGTAGACAATTGCTTCTCAAGGAGGGAAAAATGATCTGAGCAACATTCCAGGTGACAATTCAGTGATGGTTCTAACATAATTGGTGTCAAAACTTCTTAGAGCCATAACTTTTGCACCATAGCTCTGTTTGACTTCCCATTTGAACCATTGAAAATATAAGAATGAGGAGAACATGGTGAGATGGAATGAAGATTTTATCAATAGATTTTAAACCCTAAAAACTCAATATAAGTTCCCCAAATTTCAATTTTAGTAGTACAGTCTAAGAATAGTAAGTTTTTAAAAATAGTAATTCCTCAAATTCTGTATTATTGTAAATCATAGAAGTCAAACCACTTAATCTCCCTCAATATTGGTGACCTTCCACATCCTCCTACCTTAAAAACATGTATAAATTAAGATTTAACCTAAAATAGAAATCAGGCATTTTTTCTTAGAGATAGGCATATGTTTGGGTCTACAAATTTAATGAATAAAACATCTCTTCTTAGAGATAACATTATTATTATATTGTTCTTATTTATTGAATTATCTTTTAGCTACATATTTTGAGTTTTGGATTAGTGGTATTAGAGTGGTTTGTCTTTAGAGTGTATGATTTTGAGGATGAGCTCAAATTACAAGAAGCTTGGGTGGAAAATAGAACCAATAGACTATCCACCTATTCTCTTCAAATGACTTCAAATGGTAGACAACACTGAGACACATGATGCTTTCAAGGAAATGGTGAATGAATCCCTCTATAAATAACAAGTGTAGATGCTATAACAATTTTCCCAAATTCTCCAATAAATTTTGATGGGAAAATTTGGATCCTCATCTGCAACCCCACATCTTTTCAGTGCCTCAAGACCCTTCAAAGTTGAGGTGAATTTTGATATCCCTACATTTGAAGGAAAAATAAATGATGATGTAGTAGAAAATTATTTAGATCAATTTTCATCTAATTTTTATGTAAATAAATTCATTGAAAAAGAGAAGATCACTTTTGCTCTTTTGAAAGAATCATTGCCTATCAAAAACTAGTGGGAAGTGTACAAAAAGAGATTCATTATGAATGATATTAGCCTTGAGGTAGAACCTACCTAGGATGATTTAATAGAAGATGTAAAGGAATAATACTACCCCATTTGAGCATATGACAATCTATATATAGAGTGGAAACAACTTCACCAAGGTAAGGAATAATCTATTCAAGATTACACTAATATTTTTCATTCTTTATCTGTGAGATTGGGCATCCAAGAAAGTGAGAAACATAAGGTTCTCAAATATCATGGTGGAATACAATGTTACATATGGGAAGAAATGGAACTCTTCAATTTATAAACCCTTAGTGAGGTGTACAAGTTTATTATGAAGATTGAGCAAAAGCATGGAAGAATGAATATGAAGAGTCAGCCTTCAAAATAGAAAAGTGACAAAGAAGGTCAAACATGAGGCCAAAATTGGAAGAAAAAGGAAGGAAAGACTAGGAAGTGGTGTGACTATCATAAATATGGAACTCACTCTAAAGAAGAATTTTAAGCCATCAAGTCCTTGCTTTTTGAGTCACAATCCTCAACATCTACTACTCTACCTCATACACAGCTTGCAGTTGAAGAGAATGAATAAGAGATTGTAGATGTTAATCTTGATGCCATCATTTCTTCATCATAAACCCATGAGGAGAAGCTAGATGACAAGGAAAGGTTGTTTCATTCTAATAAATGGGTGAAAGTTAAGCCTTTACATTTCATTCTTGATAGTGGGAGTCAAAAGAATTTAATCTCTGCTAATGTTGTGAAAATCCTAAATTTTTCCATGAAGCCTCACCCAAAGCCATACAGTATTGGATGGTTGAGTCCATGGATAAACATCCATTTCACCCACCAATGTCTTCTCTCATATTCAACAAAACCTTTCCAAGATGAGGTTTTATGTGATGTGGTCAATCAAGATGTTTGTGTTGTACTCTTTAGTCAACCATTAATGTATGATCGACATGGCATATATGAATAAAGAACTTGAAGGATCACTCTCAATCTTGGAACATGATTCTATAGGGTAGTAGAGGTACCACCTTCTACATCTATGCCCCTGATTAGTGCCAAGAAATTTGTTGTCATGGTGGTCAAGCCACAAGAATCCAAAAGGGATGATGTTGAAACCTTGAATACATAAACAAAACAACAATGTAAGCCAATAGTGATAGGACCTAAGTTCCCCAAAGCTCTGACACAACTTGTCAGAATTAAGAACACACATGATTACCATTGTATAAGCAACTTAATATTGTGGAAATAACTAGAAGAACAAATAACTATCAATGAGAAAACACACAGAATATGAGAGGCAACACACAATTGTATTCAACTCATTACAAAGGAAATTACAATAAAGAGATCACACTCTTCTTCCACCTCTGTGAGGCTTCCTCCTCAAGGGCTCCAAGTAATCTTCCCACCTGAGTAATCTTCTCTCATAGGTCACAACTAATAGCTAACACAAGCTATTGTTCACCTCATTGTACATCTAGTAAAACCAAGTACAAACTGATACTCTAAGTAGATCTCACCATGATCCTGCTCCTGATGTATTGTTGTCACCTTGATCTTGCTCCCCCACCGATCCTATTCTGACCCTCGCATACACACATCCCAGTAGACCAACCTGATCTTACTTATCACATGTAGATCTCCACCATGATCCTACAACACCCTGCATATCAAACCTGATCTTACATACATGGGGAATCCTACTTGATTCCACCATGGGAAGAACTCTCCAAGCTCCACACTTGGGTTCTACAATTTTAACACTTAACAATACAGCCCATGAGTCTATTATATAGATCTCATGCATACAATAATTAGACAAGCAACTCAAAGACTCAAACTGGTCTTTAACATGCAAACTCTGCATTCATTTAACTGACTATTTGTCAACAACAGTTCTAACCACCACAGGCAACCGACGTCAGTCCCTGCCTGATTGGAGGTGACCAATGCCAACTAATCTCCTGTCAATGCTAGTTTTCCTTGCACTGTTCCCTGACCGATGTTGGTTTTGGCCTGCTAAAACTGGTGACTATTAAGCTCTGAAAACCTCCCTATTTGCCTTAGGTGAAGCTTTTAGCTCCACACCCTAACAATCTCCCACTTGGAGATAAATAGCTGCACCTATACCTATACCAGTACTATGTATAATCTGCATCCTAGCTTGTATCCCTCTTCAAGCTCCCACTTGAAGACAACCCACCACACTCCTTATGGTGTTAATCATGTGCCTAAATTTCTTCATCCTCAGCTTACCTTCTTCTATCATTGCTATACTCCCACTCAATTAGAAACCCTGTGAATGACCTATAATCAACAAACCACTAACCAGATCTGGCCATCTATTAGTCAAACTCACTCTGAGAACATCCAACCTCGCTCTGATACCATTTGATAGGACCTAAGTTCCCCAAAGCTCTAACACAACTTGTCAGAATTAAGAGCACACATGATTACCATTGTATAAGCAACTTAAGATTGCAGAATAACCAGAAGAACAAATAACTATCAATGAGAAAACACATAGAATATGAGAGGCAACACACAATTGTATTCAACTCATCACAAAGGAAATTACAATAAAGAGATCACGCTCTTCTTCCACCTCTATGAGGCTTCCTCCTCAAGGGCTCCAAGTAATCTTCCCACCTGAGTAATCTTCTCTCATAGGTCACAACTAACAGCTAACACAAGTTGTTGTTCACCTCATTGTACATCCAGTACAACCGATTATGAACTGGTACTCCAAGTAGATCTCACCATAATCCTACTCCTGATGTATTACTGTCACCTTGATCTTGCTCTCCCACCGATCCTGTTCTAACCCTCACATACACACATCCCTGCAGACCAACCTGATCTTACTTATCACATGTAGATCTCCACCATGATCCTACAACACCCTGCATATCAAACTTGATCTTACATACATGGGGAATCCTACTTGATTCCACCATGGAAAGAACTCTCCAAGCTCCACACTTGGGTTCTACAAGTTCAACACTTAACAATATAGCTTATGAGTCTATTATACAGATCTCATACATACAATAATTAGACAAGCAACTCAAAGACTCAGACTAGTCTTTAACATGCAAACTCCATGTTCACTTAACTGACTATTCATCAACAACAGTTCTGACCACCACAGGTGACCGACATCGATCCCTGCCTGACTGGAGGTGACTGGCGCTGGCCGATCTCCTGTCAATGCCAGTTTTCCTTGCACTGTCCCCTGATCAACGTTGGTTTTGGCCTGTCAACGCCGGTGACTATCAAGCTTCAAAAACCTCCCTGTTTGCCTTAGGTGAAGCTTTTAGCTCCACACCCTAACAATCTCCCACTTAGAGATAAATAGATGCACCTATACCTATACCAGTACTTTGTCTAATCTACATCCTGGCTTGTATTCCTCTTCAAGCTCCCACTTGAAGACAACCCACCACACTCCTTGTGGTGTTAATCCTATGCCTAAATTTCTTCATTCTCAGCTTACCTTCTTATGCCATTGCTATACTCCCACTCAATCAGAAACCCTATGAATGACCTGTAATCAACAAACCACTAACTAGATCTGGCCATCTATTAGTCAAACTTGCTCTGAGAATATCCAACCTTGTTCTGATACCATTTGATAGGACCTAAGTTCACCAAAGCTCTGACACAACTTGTTAGAATTAAGAGCACACATGATTACCATTGTATAAGCAACTTAAGATTGTGGAAATAACTAGAAGAACAAATAACTATCAATGAGAAAACACACAGAATATGAGAGGCAACACACAATTGTATTCAACTCATTACAAAGGAAATTACAATAAAGAGATCACACTCTTCTTCCACCTCTGTGAGGATTCCTCCTCAAGGGCTCCAAGTAATCTTCCCACCTGAGTAATCTTCTCTCATAGGTCACAACTAATAGCTAACACAAGCTGTTATTCACCTCATTGTACATCTAATACAATTGAGTACAAACCGGTACTCCAAGTAGATCTCACCATGATCCTGCTCCTGATGTATTGCTGTCACCTTGATCTTACTCCCCCATTGATACTATTCTAACCCTTGCATACACACATCCCTATAGACCAACCTGATCTTACTTATCACATGTAGATATCCACCATGATCCTGCAACACCCTGCATATCAAACCTGATCTTACATACATGGGGAATCCTACTTGATTCCACCATGGGAAGAACTCTCCAAGCTCCACACTTGGGTTCTACAAGTTCAACACTTAACAATACAACCCATGAGTCTATTATATATATCTCATGCATACAATAATTAGATAAGTGACTCAAAGACTCAGATTGGTCTTTAACATGCAAACTTTGTGTTCACTTAACTGACTATTCATCAATAGCAGTTCTAACCACCATAGGGGACTGACGTTAGTCCCTGCCTAACTGGAGGTGACTGACGCCGATCGATCTCCTGTCGATGCTAGTTTTCCTTACACTGTCCCCTGACCGATGTCGATTTTGGCCTGCCAACGCTGGTGACTATCAAGCTCCAAAAACCTCCCTGTTTGCCTTAGGTGAAGCTTTTAGCTCCACACCCTAACAAATAGATAACAAGCTAAAGAATTTCATGGCCTTACATCCATAGATTAATGTCTAGATAGAAATGGTGAACAATCAGACCCCACATAGTTCCATAAAGTAGAGCTCCACAAAACACATTCCATTCCAAGTATGCATCAATAATCAAATCAAAACACAACCTCCATACTTGATAATAAATACAAATGAAATGGGGAGAATTTCTTCTCAAAGAGGGAGGAATGATATGAGAAACATTCTAGGTGACAATTCGGGTGATGGTTCTACCCCAATTGGTAGTAGAACTTTTGGGAGCCATAACTTTTACACCATAGCTCCATTTGAGACCTTGTTTGAACAATTGGAAATATAAGAATGAGGATAATGAGATGAGATGTCATGAATATTTGTTTTATGTATTTTTAACCCCAAAAACCTAATGTAAGTGCCCCAATTTTCAATTTTAGTAGTATAGTGTAAAAATAGTAAGTTTCTAAAAATAGTAATTCCTCAAATTCTATATTGTTGTAAATAATGGAAGTTAAACCACTTAATCTCCCTCGATATTGGTAACCTTACACATCCTTATCCTACCTTAAAAACACATATAAATGAAGATGTAACCCAAAATGGAAATCAGACATCTCTTCTCAGAGATAGACATATATTTGGGTCTACAATTTTAATGAATAAAACATCTCTTATCAGAGATAACATTGTTGTTATTATTTTATTCTTGTTTCTTGAATATATTTCAGCCAAAGATTTTGAGTTTTGGATTACTGCTAATAGGCCTATAGACCTTCTTTTAGGCTGAAAACCCTTTTCAATGTGTTTTGTTATTTATTGAGACTAATTTGACCCATGGTAGACTATGGATTAAAATGTAACTTCATTTTGAATTAATTTTTAGTATCATAATGTGATAAAGTCTCCTTGAATCTTCATTCATAACTTTGTCTTTTTTTTGGACTTACATAGTCCTTTAGAGAACATAGTCCATTAAGAGAATGAAGTGAATGGGGTATAGACAGTCAGGTCTTAAATGCCTCAATAATTTTGAGAAGAAAATAAAATATTAAATCATTAATTCCAAAAATGTATCTACACTCACATGATCAAATAATTAGTGGAAATATTAACCTATAGGTCTTGACACTTGTAGGTTCACAAAACTTTATTGAAAACTAGCTTAAAGAAAATGCTTATGGACCATGGATTCTAATATTGATACCTAAAACTTTAATGAAAATGATATTAAATTTCCACATAATATTTTTTTTTCCTTTGAAAGTTTTTGTATAATGATAATACATTTGTATTTGATTAGGCTACTTCACCAAGGTAGGTAATTTCAATAGTCTAACTATGGATGCATAGTTAATTGTCTATCATGATGTTTTTCAACCCATTTATGTCTTAAATTAGTATGAGATAAGTTTAAGACATTGGAGTCAATTTTTAAAACTTCATTTCACTTATAACATTCAATGATACAATTTCAAACTCCTTACACATAGGACTATCATGCTCAAACTATCAAAACAAGGCTATTTGATACTATACCAACTATGAATATGAATAAAAATCAAAGGAAATGATATTTAAAGGTTATAAGAGTGTTTTAGATACCATAATAAATCATTTTCATTCATTCATTTGACCTCAAAACTTCACACTTGAGGAAAACTGACCCTAGTGGAGTTTGAAACTTCTTTTTTGCACCTTAACTTCTTAACAATTATTCATAAAGTTAAGGGGTTTAACCAATAAACAAATTCCAAAAAGTGGAAAGGAATTAGTGTCCCCTCTTATGTCTAATATTTTGGGATCTAAATTTCTCTCTTGAAATTAACAAATGCAAACTGGTTTCCCTTTTTGAGCTACCAAGAAGGTTGATGGAGAAATAGAGTGCATTTTTACACTATTTGGATCTATATCTCCACTTCCTACATGGATTGATAATACCACGGGAACATATATAAGAGTTTTCACCTTGTCCATCATTAAAAACCTCTATACAAAACCACTAAAATCATATTTTCTCAAGATTTTAACTATTCTACCCATTGAAAATACAAGAGATGACGAATTCAATGACTCTTCAACTTTCCCTAACCTGTACAAACTTAGAATAGGTTTTTAAAATATTTCATGCCCTTATTTACCTACATATATTTTAAAATTTTACACTTATACAGTATAAAATGATTATTAATAGTTTAGGATTCTTTTAGTAATTAATCTTCATTAATATATGAATATTCCATTTTTCAAAGTTGACATTTGGTAATTTTTATGGAGAGGCTGACAAGGTAGGATCACCTAAATTTTTGGGTTAGAAGTTAATTTTAAGGAGAGGTTTACCTATATTTGAATACAAATTTCCTCATATAAATGTAGTTTTCTAATACCTCAAAATCCAATCCTGATGAATTTGCCATATACATTCAGGTGGATGCAAGTAGTAAACTAATTTTATGTAGTGTAAACTCTATCAAATGGCATTGATAGCATATGAGAGGATACCAATAGGCTATGGGAATACACCTAAAGACACTAGGTGGGCACCTATGGTATGTCTACTAATGGATGTTCATAACTTGTTGATGGATGCTCACATGCTATCGATGGACACCCATGGCCTCAAAGGAAATAGGTTGATGACCATAGTCTAATGACATCTGCTAGTTGGCATATTATGGGTGTCATCAACATATTGTAGGTGTAATCCAAAATATTATGGATTCCCATCAGTATATTATGGGTGCCCATCGATATATTATAGGCATCTACCCATGATATGCCTATGGTCACCTATGATAAGAAGGTGACCACCCATGGATTGTTCGTAGATGACATAGTGAGGGAATTTACTAGAATATTGTGAATGCCCATTATTAGTCATTTGTCACCAAAATAAAACTAGATGGACATCTTTAGTGATAGATTCCTGAAAGCTACCAGTAGATGCCTATGATCTCCCAGTGTTCATCATTGGTAGTTTCAATGCATGAGGGATAATTATCCCACATGCATGGCCAGGTAACATTTCTTGAGGGAGAGGCTTTATAAACATTCAACATGACATGTGATTTTCATAAGGGATCATTTTGAGTAGTAACACTTAGTTTTGGGTTTATCCCATACTTCATAGCAATGCACTATATTGCATCAATGTTCATCGATATGATGTGGAAATTTTGTTGGGATGTGTAGGATACCCCAATGCATGGTGTGTAGTAAAAAAATATTTAAAATATAATTATAATTAATTAAATTTATAATTATTCTTCTTTCAAACATATCAATTTAATAAAAATTATTTAAAAAACATTTCTCATTATATTATCCATTAAATTTGGGCTCATAATTTACAAAATAGAGTAACCAATATATGCATAACCACTTTTTCACTTTTGATGTTCATCAGCATGTAAATAAAATCCATATATATTATGTAGATAGTTTTCTACATGTTGCTAGTGTCCACCCAAACCATCCATCATTTGTATGAAAGATACAGGCATCCACCCACACCATGTTTCATGTCAACATTCGATTGTGTTGTATAAGTGTCCATCTACATACTTGCAGTGTTCATATACATAATTCACCTTGTGGAATCACATGATTTGCCTATTCACCTATACACCTTATAAAATTATTCACCATCATTGTGAATTTGATTCACTTAGGGATCTCCACAGATTTTTTTATAGGGCCCACTAAAATTAATCCTATAATAGTTATAAAGAGGAGTCCAACATTGAAAGTCAGTTATAAAGGACCTTTCAAGAAAGTGTAAGGTCATGTATACATATGATGTCATCACCAAGGTGTTAGATTTATTGAAATATCCCCTTTTCCAAAGATAAGACCTTTATATTTTCTTTTACTAGTACAAGTCATCACAATAGGATGATGAAAGGTTTAAATGAATGACTAGAAGAGGTAATGAAATTCCACCTCCTCATTCTTACACTCAACATAGCACTAGATGGAATTATGTAAATTATAACACTCCTAATCCTCCTTTTTAGTATGAAAAATATGGATATGATATATAAAAAATATGGAATGATTTTCCTTGTATTTTTTTGGGTTAAGTAACCATTATGTTGTCAGTTATTGGAAGAAAAGGTCATTGTTAAAGAAGTTGATGCATTTTACCATAAAAAAGGTAGGTGATAAATAATAATCTCATCATTTAGAGGTGAGAAATGGTAAATGTGATTCCTCATCCAAGAAGGAGGCCAAGAGGAAATTTTGTGCTCATTGTCATATGAATGGGCATTACGTTGAGTAGTGTTGGAAACTTCATCCATCTCAAAATAGTGAGACAAAGATGGAAATATAGACCTATTGTAAAGGTAAATGAAGTTCTTAATAAACCACTAGTTGATGAGTCAACCCATGTATTTATTAATGAAATAAACCACCTAAATGGGATAATTTTATAAAATGGGTTGGTAAGAAGTTCCTTAGTTTTATGTTTGCATAGCAATAATTATATATCATCATGTAAATTTATAAAAGCATCTTTAGGATTTTTTATCATTAATGAAAGGAAAATTAGATAATGTTTCAACTTTGAATATTTTTGGAGTAAATAGATGAGGATGATTTTATGATAAGTTTATCATGTTTAGTTTTTATCACATTTTAATTAATTCCATTGTGATGTTGACATCAATATATGTAGGTTATTTGGGACATATTAAATGTACCTAATTGATACTTGAAATTTAAGTAACTATTGTTATGAAATTTTATCTAATGATAGAATGTGTAAGATGTAGTTCAAGACCCATACATGGGTAACATTTGGTCTATAATTATACCAAGTGATATTTTTTAGTTACAGGTAATTCACCATTTTCAGAATGCAACCAGTGACATAGACAAATTTTTCTATCCCCACGATATATAGGATAGCTTATTTAGTGGTAGATCATTGAATCAATCAAACACTTATCTCTTTGACATTAAGATGTCTTTTTCAAAATGATCATTTTGTATGATCTTGTGTTTATAGTGAATTGATGATTTTACATAAGAAAGGAATGGCTTGGCCTAACCATATCAAAATAGGAATTTTAGAGGCCACAAATTCCACTACAGAGATCTCCATGAGGCATTGTAAAGAACCAAATCTAGTACCGATAAAATGAATGTTTTAGATTTTACTAGAAAAAAATCCTTTTAAGTAGGGAGGTGTGATCTAGAGGATATTTTTAGATGTTCCTTGGTTTTCTTTAAACATGGTCCATTATATAGATATCATCAAGAGCTTTATGGAAATTATTGGAATGCAAAAAATGGGCATCATATTCACTAGTTATCATTAGTCAATTTTTGGTCAACAAGTTATCAAAGATAGTCAAACTAAAAAAATTGATGGTATTAGAATGTTTATGAACTAGGTCCATGGTGTATATCTCATCATAAGCTTTTTGACACACTTTGAATGGGATAATTTTGAGTTCATTATCAAAAGTTATGGCTAGTCAAAGTTGTGGTCAAACTTAGTAAAATTAATGACATGGCAACATGGATCAATTAAATGCTAGCATGTGGATAAATTAGCATAGGACATGTGGAAAATTTTTCATAAGACACATGGCATAGACTTGTCAAAATATGGAACATTTAAAGAAATAAATAAAATATTATTTCCCTCCATCCCACATATGAGCCTTATTTAAAGGCATAGATAATGGTGAATCCCATATGTATGGGATAAGTGGGGGGATAATGTTAAATCCCACAAATATTTTAAAGGGATTACTATCCAAAAGTGAAAAAGTGGACCCTCCACAAGTATATAAATGGGGTGGAGGTTCATTTGAGGAAGGACAACTTGATTGGAATTTTATGAATTCACACTCAAGCCACTCAATCCTAATTCATGCAAAGACATTCAAACTTAATTTAGATTTACAAGCTTTAAGCATGATTGTGAAGGCATTACAAGTTTATTAAAATAAAAATCAATTTTTATTACTATTATTAATTTTTTATAAAGGTTTATAAATCCTAATTCTAGTATTTATTACTCAAAACTTGAGAAAAGAGTAGAGAGGTTTTTTTTGGAGCACTAGAGGAGCATTGTATGAGACTATGGAAGCTTTCATTGTCTATTATTTGTAAGCTATATTTAAGCCAAATATTATAATAAGAGCTCTATTAGAGGAGTTAGTACTACTTATAGGCTATGGAAGAGGATCATTTTATGGAGTTGATGACTGACACATATTCTAACTTAGCTTTATGTAGAGGATCTTAGAGGCCATACAATAGAGGAGAAGTCAACAAGAAGGTGTGAAGTATGGAGGCCATGCTGAAACATTATGTAAGCCTTTTAAGACTAGTTTCAGTCTCTATAGGACCAATTGGAACTTGAGTTCATGATGGATTCATTATAGTTTTGTATGTTTTAAATTTTTACTTGAAAACAAATTTTTATAATGAATCAGTTTATCATTTAGAGAACTTGATTTAACAGTTTTGGGAATATTAGTGTTTTATTCCTAATGTAGTTAAGGGTTTGAGTTAATTCAACCAATAAATAATATTGGGATAATTAAGATAATAATTTGATTATATTTTAAACCTTTATAAAAATATTAATAAATGAAGAGAAATGTAACTTAGCTTAAATAAATTAAGATGGCTAAGACAGAAGTTGGTACTAACTGGGAGACTATCATAAATCAATATCTAGCTTTCATTTAGTGAAAGAATAAGAGCACAAAAAATAGGAAACTTTAAGGTCTAATGCTATAGTCCAAGTCCTACCGCTATTGTCAAAACTAATTGTATAGATCTAAGTTTTTTGGGTTTTGTCCACTGTCCTTATATTATTCAACCTATGAAATGTCAAGTCTTGAATATTGATGAAGCTCCTTGTAGAGATGATTTAATCTCCAAACCTAGGTCTTCCTTATGCTTGAATCTTGAATAAAAAATTGGAAAAAGAAGGGAGGTTAGTATGTGTAAGATTCACTGAACATGTATCCATACCCCTTGTGTGGGTACACTACCTACATACAAATACTCCAAAGAGGAATCAAGCCATATGTAGTTCTTCCACTTGATGTGTTTTTTGAAATAGTGTATATGAAGATGAAAAATGATAAAATTGGGTGTGCTTGAGGTGGATAGGGATTGGTGTAAGGGTTTGAATAATATTTTGGTTGTATTGGATGGTTGTATATAGAGAATATGGAAATATACATGTGTAGTCTTGTTTGTATTCTTGCTTGCTTTGTGATATTTTCCAACCCCTTTTAAATGAGATTTGAATGGGATTTTATAGATATATATTGGTCATGGGTTATATGCATTCATGTTAGGGTGACATAATGATAAAGAGGAATCAAGAGAAAATGGTTATTTGGGCTTGAAAGGTGATTAGATAAGAGTGTTATAAATGGTACAACCTAGGGTACAATTCTATAGTCCAATTTGGATGCTATTGTCATAAGGGTATGGGACCTAGTAGGATGGATTTGTTATGGTAAAAGTATCTTGGATAAACTAGAATCAGGTCTTAAAAGTATATGGGTGATTGGGAATCAACAAAAAGGTGGATATAATGGTCATGAGAGCATATAATAGGGACCTATGGGTTGGGTATCACAAGCCACAATTAAGCTACCAATTTTCACTTTTTATATGAATTCATTCCCCCCCCCCTTTATTCTAGTGATGCAACAAAGTAGAATACTAGGATAAAGGAAAAATAGAAAGTATACCTGAACTTGCTTATAAGGGTGAAGACCATGAAGTTATGTGATACTGGGTGTGCATAGAGAGAGCACATTGTGAAGTGAAAATATATAAAATAAAACAAAGAGTAAATCAGTTCTTACTAGATATTGTATATCTAAAATAAGAATATACAAAGTTGGGTAAGAGAGATAGGAAGAGAAAGGAATGAATACACCTCACCAAGTACATGAACTAATACAAAAACTATTTTGATACTGAGTGATGCTAGATGCATACTAGGTATGTGTTGTACCAAGAGTAATATCATGAATGGGGTTGAATGCTCAATTCCCCAAGAGTGGCTCAATAATGCAAAGGCTATACTTTTGGCTCCATCATCATCCACTAAGTGAAGTTATGTGATCATGCATGTGCTAATTGATGTTTGGACTATGTGTCCAATCCCTCTGAATAGGTGGCTCAAGAATATAAAGGCTAGCTAGCCCTTTATCTCCATTGTTGCCTTGTGAAGTGAAGCTATGAACTGATACTAGTATTAAATATGTGTCATATGAGATGGCTCTTGAAGCTCATGAATGCATTGTAATCTAATAATGTGGTATGGAGAGTTGAATGTGTGCTAGAAACTAGGCCACTCTTAGCCAACTCTAAGAAATGGTAGATATTAGGCTTGTATGAAAGCCACTTTGAATTGATGCCAACCAACTATAGATGGAGTAAGGAATGTAACTACTGAGAATGCCTGGGTAATATACTAAAATCAAAAAAATAATACTAATGTGTCATGTATAATGCCCCCAATCATTGGTGTCTATAACATGGATTCTGATCTAGAAGTTATACCAACTACCCATTTTAAAATTAGAAGCGAGATCCATCATTTTTTGCATAATTCCCCTATATTTAGATTCTCTAATAAAAATTATACAAAAACTATTAAATTTAAACTGGTTTGTATGTGCAAAACTATAGCTGAGCTTACCTTTTTGCCTATTTCTAGAAAATTTAGGTTTTTTGTTATTTGGAAAGGAGAATCAAAAATAGGACACCCTGATGTCTAGTAATGTTGTCAATGTTTGATGTTATTATCCTTTGATAAAACTAAAGACTATTATCACTATTTTTCTAGTCTATTCTACCTAGTTTGACTTTTGATTATTATTCTGTGTTTTAGAAACTGATTTTTTGACTAGTAAGATTTTTAATCTCTATTTTAAAAACCCTATTTGTTACCCCCTCTTATAAGGGTAGAAATGAAGACCCTTCAATTACTTCCCTTATAACAAAGAGCTCTACAAGTGTGTTATGTTGTAAAATACATGATATAACAAATGATAATTAATAAGATATCTCAAGATATAGCATTGTTTATATTGGAGATTATTAGATCAAATAGGGGTATGCCTAGATAGATGTAACAATATAATAACATGTACAATGTATTGAATTCAAAATAGAAATGTTAGTTGTTATTTGTTAGTTATCAAGGAGGGATGGAGCATGATGTCCATCATGGCATCCAAGAAAGAAAGATAATGCATGATGTAGATCATGACATTATAGATAGTTAAGAATCAAATAAGAAAACAAGCATGCAAAGCAAGAAGTAAGAAGCATACAATGGTGGCCAAAGGGCCAAGAAAATAAGGTACATGGGCACATGTCACTCAAACTAGAAATCAAGCATACAAGGCATGTTTAAATGCCACATAAATATACAAATGAAAAAAGCAAGGTTGGCACAAGGGCCATAGTAACATAAGAGAGTACAAGTAAAGGACATTGGAAAATGTCTTAAGGCACACACAATAATATAAACAAAGGACATTAGAAAATGTCCTAAGGTATATATAGGAGACAAAATAGGAACTGAGAAATGTAATCACATCTAGCTACACAAAGCAATAAAGGAATGCATGTCATATATTATAAATATAATCATATCTAACTAATCAAAGAAAGAAGTGAAAGTATGCAAGACATGTAGTAAAAGACTAGGTAGATTATAAGAAATACACAAGTGTTATATATTAATGAATTTTGATAGAGTACTTTGTACAAGTTAGTAAGTAATGTGCATCAACATGATAATTAGAGTGTGTGATGTAGGAATGACATAACCTAAATGGTGTAGTCATGTAGAAAATGCCCCTAGGGGATATATATATCAATGTATGTCTCAAATTATGAATTAGGATGCTTCCTTAATGGGTAGAGTGAAACAATAAAGGATTTTGATATCACTACACACACTCAAAAAAGAAGATCAAGTGAAGCATGGTAATGTAGATAAATCAACAAACAATATCATAGAAAAACAAATGTAAGTTTGGCATGGTAGTAGACATATAAAACATGGATAATGAATACAATTGAAATGTTTTTGGTGTTTTTTATTTATTTGATTGTTTTTTAATTTTGAAATGTTATATTAATTTTTTTTTTGATATATTTGAATGTTTTTGGATTTTTGATATATTTGATTATTTTTGGTTTTTTTGATATAAGCTATGCATAAATAATCATGAGAAGAATATGTATAAGAAACTTAAAAAAGATAAGTACAAGCAAGATTGAGAAGAAATGATACTAACCAATGAGTCTCATGAGAGACTCCCTATCATTTTGTCTTGTATCAAGGAGAGGGATCATGCATGATCGTAAATCATGATGGAAGGGCTGAGACTGTGGATCTAAAATCTATGTATGTTTTAAACGATTTAAAATCTCTATATTTTAAACCAACTATGGGGCCCTCTATAATTCTAAGAAGTGAATGCAACTTTAGGGCTCTTAGGGACTCATTTGGTAGTAGGAAAAGCTCTCTAAATATGTGCTCTGTGTGTAGAGGCATGATTCCTCAATGATATTTCCCTAGGTGTGAACACTATAGATGGAAAATATATAGAATTATATAACTATGGTTAAACTAAAAGAGATATATATGTATGTGTATTAACTCTGTGTGATGGGGATGGAGGCCTCGACTATGTTTGAATCTAAATTAGAAGAAGAATTATAACTGGTGAAGAAACTAAAATTGGTGACTAAAAAATAGTGGATGGCTCTGAAGTGGGGAGTGGTAACTCATATGGGACTTTACCAACTATAACAACCTAATTAGCATGAAAAATTTTCACAGATCTATGAATTGTAGAAGGTATTGCTTGAAGTTTTTGAATCCATGGTTGACCATGTAACATATCAAAAACTCCTACACTAAGAATAATAGTAAATGGTGTGGCCATATGTGTTGGACAAACCTTAGAGGAAGTAAAATCTCACCCAATTAACTCTTTATGTTCCCATTAAATCCCCTAATAATTATGTTTTTTGAGGTAATATCTTGCTCTAAATATCCCCAATGATGTAATAATGTCATGATGGACATGTTTACATTAGATCCATTATCTATGAGAACACTATGAATATGATGATTATTAATGTAAGATCTAATAAATAGTACATGATAATCTAAATCATCCTCAACTATATCTTGACTTGAGAAGTAGATGGAAGGTCTAGCTAAAACTTTATAATTATACACACCAATCATATTGCTCCAAGGATGTGACTCAACTGAAGGTACCTAGTATGTAACTAGTGGAGGAGGTGCATGATATACATGGTGAACACTTGATGTATCTCATGTCTCTTATTTAGAATGTTATGGGAAAGGATCTAAAAATATTTTCAAATCTTTATCCTATGTTTGCTTTGCCTGAGGAGGCTCAACTAAAGTGCCAAGATCAATAATGTTGCCATCTATCAAGTCTTATATCTTATGTTTTGAATTGATGCATATATTTGTTATGTGGCCTGGTGCCCTATGAAAATTTGAAAATGCATTATGATCATATCCCCATGGAAGAGGTTTTATTGGATCAATTTCTCAAATAAGATGGAGAAATATGATATTACATTCTAATAACTATTATAAGACTCTAACTAGAGATACTGGTAGATTGGTAAAAATTCATGGAGGTATAGATAAAACAACATATTGAGGGGGCTTAAAGCCAAATTAATTATAGGTTGATTTTGAATCTTTCTATTATTGACCTTTAATTTATATGAGAATTTGTTGTAACTCTTGTTTGTTGTTTTTGATATGCTCATGTACTTGAGTTTTCCCATTGAAATTAATTTGACTTCCCTTTCCTTTAGTGTATGATATAACTCAGTGAAAGAAGAAAATATTTTGAACATTATTGATTCATTCAAGGCTAGTAGAAGACTCTATTTAAAGATATATTGTAACTCTTGATCAGCCATGGGGCTAGTCATCTTAGCCAAGATAGTCTTATATCAAAGAATATAATATATGAGATGATCATTTGATATTTGTTTCTATTATGCAACTTGGCCATAAGAAACCTTACCACTTATGTTAATGCTCAAGTGAGCTTGGAACATGTCAGTTAAAGGATTGAATGCTTTGATCGATTTATTTTTAATATTATAGAACCATTGTAAAGCATGATCCTATAGACTTTATGGAAATAGCTTGGTTAGTAGCTAGTTATTTGGCATATAGTCTAAGCATGCTGCATGAAAAACTCTCAAGTGTGTCTCTAGATCTCCCTTTCCATCATATAGAGTGAGCTTGGGTTGAACAAAACCTTGTGGCAAGGGTGTCAAAGAAATAAGACATGTTAATGGTTTATGAAGTAGAGTAGAAGAATCCAAAGTCTGTGTATGTCTAGATGCACCTTGCTCAAGATGTATCACCCTATATTCAAGATATTTTATCTCTTACATAAGGGCTACCACTTCATGAGATAAATATGTATTAGATATATTTGGTGGTGGCATAGAGGTATGTTGGGCTGATATAGGGGGTTGTTGAGACATAATTTCCCCTATAGTGTCATTTACAACTGGTTGTTCTATGGTTTGAAAAGATTGACCATTGCTCACTTTTTTCTATTTTTCTTGTAGTATTTTAAGCATGTCATCTTACATATCAGGGTATTTAGTTAAAATATCTTGAAGTTTTCTCTCATCAAAATTTTCCAAACTAGTGTATTAGGCCATTGTTAAAGTAGGAAAATAAATTAAAAATTTAATGAATTTTTTATAATAAACACAGTGATATGGAAGGAAAGTATTGAATAAAGGAAATGTAAAGTATTGAAAATAGCCAACTAGAAGGTGCATAAAAAGGATATGAATCTCCTAAACATGTAAGGTGATATCTCAAGAAGAAATATGACCTAGTAAATGCATCTAGGGTTTTGAAAATGATATATTCTAAACTTACTAAGGATTTTTAAAATTTAAGGTGAATTTTTATTTAAATATGCAAGTAAAAAAATTAGAAAAATATCGAAAAATTTTTGATTTGAAAGGTCCTAGTGTATGCAACTAGTGTTTGGAAGAAAAATAAAAATTTGAAATTACTATGGAATTTTAAAATTTGATGCTAATTTTTTATTTAAATATGCAAATAAAAAATTAGAAAATCAGTGGAAAATTCTTGGTTTGAAAGGACCTAGTGTATGCAACTAAGGTTTGGAAGAAAAAATAATTTTTTAAAATTACTGTTGGATTTTAAAATTTAAATTGAATTTTTGATTTAAATAGGCATGTAAAAATAAAAAAAATATTGTAAAAATTAGCAAGGAATTTACCTTAGGGTTTTTAAGATTTTCATGCACAAATGAAGTAAGTCAAGTTCACCAAATGATTTAATAGTTTTGGGAATAGTGGAGTTTTATTCATAATTTAGTTAAGGGTCTGAGTTAGTTTAATTAGTGAATAATATTGGGATAATTAATATACTAATTTATTTAATTTGATTATAATTTAAACCTTTCTAAAAATAGTAATAAGTGATGAGAAATGTAACTCAACATAAATGGGGCTAAGATGGCTAAGATAAAAGCTAGTACTAGATGTGTAGGACCAGGACACTATCAAAAATCAAGATCTGGCTTTAGTTCAGTGAAAGGATAGGAGTGCCAAAAATAGGACACTTTGAAGTCTTATGTTATAGTCCAAGTCCTACCATTATTGTCCAAACTAGTCACAGGGATCTATTTTTTTTGGGTTTTGTCCACTATCCCTGTATTAGTCTACCTATGAAATTTCAAGTTTTGAATATTGATGAAGATCCTTGTAGATCTAATTTAATCTATAACCCTAGGTCTTCCTTATGTTTGAATCTTAAATGAAAACTTGGAGAAAGAGCGGGGTTAGTGTGTGTAAGATGTATTAAATGTGTATCCACACCCCTTTTATGGACATACTACCTACATACCAATACTTTAAAGAGAGATCAAGCCATATGTAGTTCTCCCACTTGATGTGCTTTATACAATAGTGTATATGAAGATGCAAAATACTAAAATTAGATGTGCTTAAGGTGGTTAGGGACTGGTGTAAGGGTTTGGATAATCTTATGTCTATATTAGATGGTTTTATGTAGAGAATAGGGAAATATGCCTAAGTAGTATTACTTGCATTCTTTCTTACTTTGTGATATTTTCTAGCTCCTTCTAAATGAAATTTGAATGGGATTTTATAGAGATGTATTGGTCATGGGTTAGATGCATTCACACTAGGATGATACAATGACAAAGAGGAATCAAGATAAAATGGCCATCTACGATTGACAGGTGATTGGATAGGAGAAATGTAAATGGGACACCCTAAGGTCTTGTTCTATAATCCAACTTGGGCAATATTGTCCTAAGGGTATGGGACCTAGGGGGATGGATTTTTCATGCAAAAATAAGCTTGGCTGAGCTAGAATCAGGGCTCAAAAGTCTACTGATGACTTGGAATAAGGAAACATGTGGATATAATAGTTATGAGAGCATGCAAGAGGGACCTATGGGTTGGGTGCCATAAGACACACTTAAGATACCAATTTTCACATTTAATATGACTGCAGAACTAAATATATAGGCATGTACTAAATTCCATTATCAACTTGTGTGGAGTATTCATTATTACTTGCATTTTATTATTTTCTATTTATTATAGTTCTCAAGTTGAATTTTGGCATTAAGCCTAATCCATCTATAAGGATCCAATAAGTAAAAATTTTAAAGTAGGAAATATACCTATTTACACATCAATTTTGGTATCAGAGTAGTTCAGATGCAACATTTTCTTCTAATTTTGTAGCCTATTGATATCAGTTTCAATTACTTATAGATATTTTGGACTTGTTTAATATTCTAGTGTAGTGTGTAGTTATTAGAGATATATGTTGTTTGTAGGAGCAGGTAACCATGGGCAAAGCCTTGAAGCATGTAAGGCTTGAAGAGATCAAAACATTCAATCAACAAATCTAGGATGAGAATACTTTTCTAAGATCCAAGTTTCACTCCTTAGAAGAGGAGGTTGAATTATTGAAAGTTAATTTGAAAACCAAGGATGAGATATTTAAAAGTTTGAGAGTATTTAATAGAAGGATCTATTTTCTACCACAAATGCAGAGACCATGATATATAATTGCACTATAAGTTCACCATGCAACACTTTCTCCTAGTCATTTTTTTATGTAGTTTTTGGTGATTTTGAGAAACACACTAGAGGTATTGGTTTGAAAATGTTGTTTAAAATGGGTTTTAATGAAAGAGGTCTTGTAACAAATAATCAAGATATTGATAACCTAATCTAGGTTGAGGATCATCCTCATTTTACAAGTTTAGGTTATGCTAGTGAGTGAATGGAAATTGGAGAGAGTTCTAAATCTAATAAAGGAAGATAAGATTTCAACAACCAAATGCTTAAACCACTAGTAAAACATAACTCCTCCATGCAAAGGAACACATCATCATAGTAGGTTGATAAAAGGTATAAATGAATGACCAAAAGAGGTAATGAAATTCTACCTCCTCATTATTACACTCATCATAACACTAGATGGAATTGTGTAAATTCCAAAACTTCTAATCCTCTCTTTCAGTATAAAAACATAGATATGATATAAAGAAAATATGGCATGATTTTTCTTGCACTTTTTATGGGTTAAGTAACCATTATATTGCCATTTTTTTGAAGAGAAGGTCATTACTAAAGAAGTTGATGTTTTTTGTCAAAAATAAGGTAGGTGATAAAGAACAATCTCATCCTTCAGAGGTGAGAAATGGAAAATTTGATTCCTCATCCAAGAAGGAGGCCAAGAGAAAATTTTGTACTCATTGTCATGTGACTAGGCATCAGGTTGAGTGGTGTTGGAGACTTCATCCATCTCAAAATAGTAAGATGAAGATGGAATATAGACCTATTGCAAAGGTAAATGAAGTTCTTAATCCACCACCAGTTAATGAGTCAACCAAGGTATTTATTGAGTAAATAAAACCACCTAAAAATGATAATCTAATAAAATAAATTGTTAAGAAGCTCCTTAGTTTTATGTTTGCATAGCTCAAATTGTAGATTAGCATGCAATTTTTCAAAGTATGTTTGGGATTTTCAATGATTGATGAAAGGAAAATTAGCCATTGTTTTAGATTTGAATATTTTTGGAGTAACCAGATGAGGATAATCTTTTGACAAGTTTATCATGCTTGGTTTTTTTAGCACATTTTAACTAACTCCATTATGAAGTTGATAGTAGTATATGCAGGTTGTTTGGGACATGTTTAGTGTACCTACTTAATACTTGTAATTGAAGTAATTATTGTTATGAAATTGCATTTGATGATAGAATATGTAGGGTGTAGTTCAAGACCCATACATGGGAAACATTTTGTCTATAGTTGTACCAGGTTATATTTTAAAGTTCTAGGTAGTTCACTATTTTGGGAATGTAACTAGTGACATAAACAAATTTTGTTATCCCCATGCTATACTAGATAGCTTATTCACTCTCAGATCATTGAATTAGTTGAACACTTCTCTCTTTGACATTAAGATGTCTTTTTTAAACTGATCATTTTATGTGATGTTGTGTTTATAGTGAATTGATGATTTTATATAGGAAAGGAATGGCATAGCGTACCCATATTAGAATAGTAGTTTCAAAGGCCATATAGTCCACTAAAAATATCTCTATGAAGCATTGAAAAGAACCAAACCTAGGTAAAATGAATATTTCAACTTTTAGTGGAATAATATCCTTGTCAATGGGGAAGCATCATCCAAAATATATTTTTAGATGTTTCCTAGTTTTCTTTAAATGTGGTCCATTGTGTAGATATCATCAAGAGATTTTTGATGACTATTGGAATGAAAAAAAGGGGCATTATATGCTCCAATTATTATTTATCAAAGTTTGGTCAATAGGTGGTCAAATTTGGTCAAAATGGAAAACTTGATGGTCTTAAAATGTTTTTGAGCTAGTTATATGGTGTATAAATCTTCACAAGCTTTATGATACATTTTGAATGGGCCAATTCTGAGTTTGTATGTGAAATATATGTTTAGTCAAGTTGTGGTCAAATTTGGTACAAGTAATGATGTGGTAACATGGATCAATTAAATGTTGGCACATCAACAAATTTTCATGGGATATGTGGATAAATTTTTAGATGAAAAATGGCATAGCTTAGTCATAATGTGGAGCATTTAAATAAATAAATAAATTATTATTTCCCTCCATCCTACATATGATCCTTATTTAAAGGCATATATAATGGTGAATCCCATATATATGGGATAAGTGGGAGGATAATTTTAAATCCCACTAATATTGTAAAGGGATTACTATCCAAAACTGAAAAAGTGGACCCTCCACAAGTATATAAAGGGGAGGAGGTTCATTTGAGGAAGGAGAACTTGATTTGAAATCTATGAATTCACACTCAAGCCACTCAAGCCTAATTCATGCAAAGACATTCGAGCTTAATTAAAATTTACAAGCCTTAAGCAAGATTATGAAGGCATTCCAAATGTATTAAAATACATTTGGATTTTTCTTACTATTATTATTGCTTTGTAAAGGATTATGAAACCTAATTTTGGTGTTTACTACTCGAAGCTCAGGAAAAGAGCAGAGGGGTTTTTTTTGGAGCATTGTAAGGGACTATGAAATCTCTGATTCTCTATTATTAAGCCAAGTATTGTAATAATATCTCTATTAGAGGAGTTATCACTACTTGGAGGCTATGAAAGAGGGTCATTATATATAATTAATTACTGATGCCTATTCTTAACTTATCGTTGTGTAGAGGATCTTGGAGGTTATGAAGTAGAGGATAAGTCAACAAGAAGGTGTGATGTAGGGAAGTCATGTTAAAACATTGTGAAATCCTTCCAAGACTAGTCTAGGTCTCTACAAGACTGATTGTCACTTGAGTTCATGACATATTCATTATAATTTTGTATGTTTTAAATTTTTACTTATGAATGGATTTTTATAATGAATTGATTCATCATTTAAAGAACCCAAAGATGTAGGCATCTGTTAAACTCCATTATAAAAATTGTGTGTAATGTTTATTATTACTTGTATTGTATTCTTTTTAGTTGATTATGTTTATGGATTTTAATTTTGGCATTAAAAATAATATGTCTATAAGGATCCAATAAGTAAAATATTTAGAGTAGGACATCTACCTATTTATAGATCAGATCCTCATTCATGGTAGCCAAATTTTGGCTAATGTTTATTTCATAATGGTTGGATTTAATGCATGGGACATCTAGAAATAATAGGGGATGGTGTAGGACTAAATTAGGTGTTTACATCATAGTATTAATTAATCAAGGAGATTCATTCCCATAGATATATTATGGATTAGGTACATATGCTAAAGATAGATAATTAGGATCACAAGGAGAGCTTTGAGGATTATGATCTTAGACCCATACACTAGAGAGGTCACTACATGTAACTATAACTATAGTATCCTTAGGGCATGCATAACCTCACCCACCACGTGGGGATGAAGGTAGTTCATAAAGATAGTGATGTATATATTATTTATATATATTTGATGTATAAAAAATTGACATACACATGCATGTGTGTGTATGTGTGCAAATATAAATGAATATAATTTATGTTTTATAAATGGAGCTATACTTATGATTTTTCATTTTTAGCATGTATTATGGTTCTAATATGACATTATATAAATGTCACTGTGTGATGTATGTTTTATTATTTTCTAATAAATGTGAGAAAATACATGGTAAAAAAGAACTACAAAGTGTGAGAAAGACATCTTAAGTAAGTATATTGAGAAATTAGTAAAATAATATATGAATAAATTAATGTAAAACATATTTAATGTAAGTAAGATTTAACTAATATGAAAAAATATGAAATGTAAAATAGTGTAATAAAAAAGTCATTAATCGCATCAAGATGTGTTGATGTGGGTTTTGACATGTAGCCAAAAATTAGGCAAAGGGGTTTTTAATCCATAGCCACTCTTGAAAAGTGGGAGATGTTGTGAAGAAAATACCTCCACAAGGTCTAAATGTACCAAGCCTTGGTATGATAGTCTTCACATAGTTGGCTAATGTGAACTATTCCAGGTAAGGGGCCTAATTTAAAGATTTGAAACAAAAAAATAAAATTTGACTAAAGTCTTTAATAGAGGTTATGATTTCAATATTTATCTCCATTAACAAGATGAATTAATTAGTTTTTCATGTCTAAGATGCAATAATTTAATAATAATGATAAACTTTTGACATAATTATAAATCAATCAAGATAAACTATTCAATTTAGATTACTATATTCCTAAATTAAACTGGTTATAAAGAAAGAGAAAAATATTAAAGGTAAAAAAATAAATCACCTGATGTGAACATAAGGGAACCCAAAATTATCTAACTAAATGAATCCCATAAAACTAATATTTAATTGAGCCAGACCTAGCATAATTCCAACTAAAGATGGTGTAAGAGTCTAGGAGTAAGAACAACTATAAAAAGGGCATCAAAACCATAAAAATGTGTATAAAATGATCATATAGAATTAATAGTATTATGGTTATCATTATTTTCCTTTTAATTAACAATATCTTGAAATTCATAGAATCATTCAAGACTAGGAAAAAATTATGTAATGACAAGCTAAATCAAGAAAAGGGAAGAGATTATCCTAAGAAAGCAAGAAAATGTTTGTTTATATATGTCTCGTTTTCAAAACCCACAAAGAGTTAGCCCTTATTATGGCATAAGAAATAACCTTAAATAGGCATGCATGAATAAGGAGTTGGAAATGAAGTTTAAATTTAAATTGACCCACTCATGGGAGTACTTGTAGGAATCATCAATGTGGTATGCCCACTCATGATCCATTGGGGTGAATCTCACTTTGTCATATCATGAAAATATTAGGGTCCATGCTAGACTAGATAAATAATGAATATTGATGGGGAGTTAAATTAAGATTTCATTAAGATAGTCAATTACCACATCATGTGCAGTTAAATTCATGATTATTTAAGGCATTCATTATGTTCTTTATCATTCATGATTAATCCTAATGCATAAGCCATGTTAATGATTCCCATCTTATTCATGATTTAGTTGGGTTGAAATTTGATTCTAAAAATCAAATTTAATGCATATTCCATTTTATTATATAATTGTCAATGATGTCATGGTGATGTCATGGAGGTATCCTAGAGAGTGGATGAAGTGCCTTGATTATCTAAGTGACAATGACAAAGTGTGCAATGTGTTTATCCCAGTATGCTTAAAGTATGTTTGGCTGATCTTAAAAGTTTGTATGGTTAGAGTTTTTTATGGATGAGTATGGTGATTTGAGGATCTACAAGGGGTCTTATAAGAGGTTTTATATGATTTTAGTGCTTATGTGTATGAGTAGATTGTATTTGGTGGTCCATTGTTTTTATCTAAACTTTTTGGGTCTAGTAGCAAAAAATACACTAGTATAAATACAATAATTTATGATTAAAAAACTACTAAAAAATACACACAAATGACCAAACATGATCACATGACCATTAGTATTTTATTGTCAATCATTTATAACATGACAAAATTGATGACTAAACCAATTTTTAGTCATGTATTGGTTGTTTTGATTGATCAATTTGGTAGTATATTTAGTTATTAATTTAGTCATTGATTGTTGTTAATTGGTCATTTATTTAGTCATGGTAGTCATTTATTTGTTGATTATAATCATTAATTGCCATCAATTGGTAGTATATTTAATCATTTTTATTCACTAATTTTTGTCCATTGGTAGTATATTTAGTCATTTTAATCATTATTTTGCCATTCACTCATGTTTGTTGGTTGTCCCATCTAAATTTGTTTATGTTTATACTCACCTCAAATAACTTAGAGTTTGTTAGAATGTAGTTAATGTATGATACTTGACCAGTTACCCTATGCATCAATATTGTAGCCAATAATAACTCATCCTATAAAACAAAATTAATTTTCATCTTTATATATATTTTAACTAAAATTATTATACAAAATATATATTTATATATATCCCAAAAATATATATTACCATTTGAAACCATAAAATTTTATTCTAAAATAAATAAATACATATAATATATATAATTTTAATACTTTCAATAATATATAAATTAATTATTAAGAATAATAAATTATAATAATAATAAATTAATTGTATGTATGTATATATATATATATATATATATATATATATATATATATATATATATATAAGATGGGGGAAGGGGAGCTTAGCTAGTCAGCCACCCCACCCCCAATAGATTCAAGAAAGGGTTGTGGTCGACTCTAAGGCTATTGGCCTAGCTTGGCCCATGGACCCTATAATTTTTTTTATTAGAAAAATATAAAATAATATAAAATCCTCATATACATTTTTTATTAAATAAAAATAAAATAAAATAATAAGTTTAAAAAAAGAGAAAATTATAAAAAATTATAAAACATTATGTTATAAATAAGTTATTATGAACTCAAGTATTTTTATTTTAGATTATAGTATTTAAATGTGTGTGTGTGTGTGTGTGTGTGTGTGTGTGTGTGTGTGTGTGTGTGTGTGTGTGTGTGTGTGTAATATATAGGGTTTTACATATATATAAATATCTGATTTTGATAATGAAATATATACAAGTTTTATGGATTTATTATAGAAAATAAAAGTAATAAAAATAAAATTTAAAGAAAGTAAGATAATACATTTAAATTGAGTTTATACATGCAAGCAATATGATTTTCATATTGGAGTAAATTATTTTGAGCTTTCCCCATACCTTGAACCTACAAACCTTCCATAGCTTGAACCTGCAAACCTGTGAGAGAAAACAAAATAAAAAATGAGAAATGGATTTGAAAAAATAATTTATATTTGGGTCATAAGGAAATTTAGGGTTTTCTAAGAATACCTAGATCCTAGGGTTTAGATTAGTTCAATCCTATGGCTCTCACTTATTCCTTCACTTGCAAGTGGGACCACTTGCAAATGGGAGGGAAAAAGACTTTTGACTTTAAAGTTTAAATGTAAAGTTAATTAAATTTATTCTTGGTGGCTTACATGAAATTAATGAATTATTTTAATTTATCTTTATAAATTAATTATTTTCGATAGACTTGAAAAGTTAATAATTAAGTATTCAAAAAAAGTTGAAATATATTTTATTTAATTATTTCAAGGGTAACCCTCCTACACTAATTATTAAATAACATTGTTTTATTCAATTGTTAGTGGTAAATAATATTTAATTATTAATGGTGAATATATTTTGATTTTTATGTTAAATTTAAAATTAATTATTATCAATTAGTTTATTAAAGTTATTTTTGGATTTAGTTATTTGAAATTATTTATTTTATTTAAATGGATAAATTTTTATAACTTAGAATAATTAATCATCTTTGTTTATTTTTAGAAGGTGTCTTATAATTATTTGGTTAGAAATGACAATTATTAAAGACTAGTTAAATATTTTAACACACTTAACTTAATGGCACCTTAATAGTCAAATTCATATTGTAATGTAATTATTATTAATATTTTTAAATTAATATAAATAATATTGAAGTATTTGGAAATAATGATTATTAATTCCTTAGCATATCATTTATGAAATTGGGTTTTCACTATCCAATTGATTTATTTGTTTAGTTAACAAAATTTTAGTAGTAAAGCATAACTAGTTTGACATACTGACATTTGGACTTAGTCTAGTTGTGTGTATAATATAGTCTTAGTATTAGAGATAATTGGATCTCTACATCAATGAGCTACATCTCAAAACACATTTTTTATTATCCACTATAATATCACATTGTCTAATTTTTATTTGTATAACTAATTATTTAGTCATTTTTATTTTTGTGACTAATTATTTAGTTATGTTTTTACCTGATGATCAAATTAGTCATTTATTTAGTTATTTATAGATATATTTCAAAAAATTGGTATAATTTAGTAATTTTTAGTTATTGTGACTAAAGTTTTTAGTCACATAGTCATTTATTTTCCAAATTATACTAATGATTTGAGTAGGTAGTTTGCTGACATCACCATTGCGATGTGTAGATGAGTCAAGGGGAGTTGGTCATATGGTTGTGATAAAATTTGTACCTAATTTATATATGATAAATTTTAGGTCATGTGACTAATCAAAACAAAATATATGCAAGTGAAAAGTTAGGCTTCTAGGTAGTTTGGCAATGTTTTCCCATAAGCCAAATTTGCAATGTTGCAAGAATAGCTGAGTAAGCATTTTGATGTAGTTATATTTCCCACATGTGAAGGTGAAAGGAGAAAATGATCATATGGGTTTGTTCATTTTATTGGATAGTTTATTTTAACTAAATTTTATATCATGCGTTGAATCATGTCAAAAGATATACATGTGCAAAATTGGCCTTCCAAACAATTCTTGACATAGTTGGATCTCTTGTCGATAAAATCTGAATGACTAGATTAATGTTATTATATCTCACACATGTAAGGTATATAAGAATATATTTACACATGGTTGTATTCTCCTATATGATAATATCATATGGTCCAAATTTCAAAACATGTGATTGAGCAAAATAAAAGATGTGGAAGTGCAAAGTTAGTCTTTTAGGCAAATGCCAATGGTCCCCATAGTATATTTTGAAGATGTCAAAGACCAAAACCAAATGGAGATCTAATAGAACATGAGAGATAATATAGTGAAGATATATGGTATGAAAATATTAAAATAGGTCAAAGTTTTTATTAGTTAACATAGTTAAAGATCGGATCAATTAAAAATCCAATGGTGTGTGGGTGATCATACAAGAATGATCTAATGGTGTATGTTGAGTGAGATGGTAAAAAGTGTTTGATTTTTAACATCAAGTAGACATAAAGATAAAGATTATTCTAAGGATCAATAATTATTAAGTGATCATATAGGTAGAGATCAATAATGCACATTAAAATCAAGAGGTCAAAGTGATAACTATCTGGCATTGTCAAAACAAGGAAAATCCCATAGAGATCAATGATGTGTGTTGAGTCAAGATTGCATGAGTCCACAAGATGAGATCAATGTGTTCAAGGTTTAACATTTGGGATTTAGTGCACTATTAATTAAAGATAAAATAATATTGACAATGTGTATTTAATCTGAGCATCGAGGACATGAGATGTGAGCATGGTGTCAGAGGTTTAACTATGATCATATGAATTCAAATATTTGAATTTAATAAAGGAAAGAATAGTGCCTAGTTTTTTAGCCATAAATTTATATCTATGCAAAATTTTACCATGAAGTAAAAATAAAATATTTATAGGACTCCAAGGATAATATGGAAATATAAATTTAAAGGTTTGAAAGTGTGTATAGTCAAAATTATAAAGGTTCAAAATTAACTATGTTTTTGTGTTTATTTTGCAAGTGACCCAAGAAGGATAATTGAGTTTGTATTGATGTTATTTAGATGTTTCATGTTAAATTAGATATTTTTGATTTTTAATAATCCATAAGGATGATATTTATGCATTATTTAGGTTTGACCAATAATACATAGTATGAACAAAGGTTTATAAGTTGACTGTGTATTCGTTCATGGTGACTATGTGCATAGAATATTATTTGAGTTTGCATATAAGAGTGAAATTATGGATATGATAATTTAATGATGTCTAAGGGGACATATATAGTGGAACTATGAAATTTAAAGTGGTCCTATAATTTTTTTTGCCTAATAAAGTGTTAAATGGGTGAATAGGTCTCCATATGATTTATAAGAGCTACAAGGGCCTAATTGAAAGGTGTAGTTGCTTAAGGGTTACCCATAAATACTATGCCCAACCTATGAATATTTTATTGAGATGTGTCTTCATATGATATATGATTTAATGGTTAAGGCATGCCTAATGGCTGACCAAGATGTTGATAATCATGATTGCTCTATATATAGTGAAACCAAAGTTTCTAGTCTTGGTGAGAAATTTTAGAGAGACTGGAAGGGGAATGTGTTTATGAGATTTATGGATAAAAAGAGAGGGTGGATGCCTAGTGTATTTTTTTAAATAGTATAATTGATTAATAACTATTTATATAACCTATAGATCATAATTCTATTGGTAGAATAGTGCTCTTGTAGATTGAGTATGAGCAAAGGTGAAGAGTGATAATCAAAGGTTCATCATTAGGTGTTTAAGACATCAATTCAAAGGTGTATGTGTTCATAGGTGTTGTTTTGGAATCTTAATATCTATGTGGTTGCATCTTCCTTGAAAGAGGAAACTTGGTAAAGGTCTAGTTGTTGTGGTAGTTTAGCTAGATGGGTGTTGTATCACCATGTGGGATTACAATCTCACTAAAAAAGGGATGGTAGTTCTTTGATCAGTTTTAGCTAGTATAAATCAGTTCTTATTATTATTATAGGACAATAGTCCAATTATAGGTTCTAGTGGGCTTTCTCCCCCAAGGGGGTTTCCCACATATGTCATGTGTTATGTGTTTGATCTTGCATTGTCTCTCTTGTTCATTGTTATGAATGATGTGTATGATTCATGGATGCTTATGATATATAGTTAAGTGTTTTTAAGGATTGAAATTTAAGTTAGATTATTTGGGATCACTGATTCACCCCCTCTTAGTGGTTGTACCTTTAAGAATTGGTATTATAGTAGGACATTTGGGAAATTTTGATAGCTTGAAGGTGATCTAAGGTATAATATGGGTAGTCATAAAGGAGGTTTTTATACTAACAAAACACCAATGTTAAATGGATCAAATTATTCTTTTTGGAGTTTAAGGATGAGGACATACATTATATACATAGGGTTTGATGTATGAAAATCTATTGTGGATGGTTATGTTATTCCTACTACTCCTCTATCTAGTATTATAGATAAGAAGTTGCTTGAGAATAATTCTGAGGGAATGAATGCCATTACTTGTGGTCTTAAAAATAATGAGTTCACCAAAGTAATTCATTGAAAATATGATAAAGAGATATTAGATAAAATTTAGATCATATATGAAGGAGATTCAAAGGTCAAGCTTACTAAGTTATACACTCATAGAATGCAATTTTAAAGTCTCAAAATGAAAGAAGAAGATTATATGGAATATTTTCTATAAAGAGTCGACGAGATTATCAACATCATCAAAGGTCTTGGAGAGAATATTAAAGAGACTACTATAGTCAAAAAGCTATTAAGCTATGTATCCCTCATGTTTTATCCAAAACTATCTGCTATAAAATAAAGTCATGATCTTACTTTGTTAAAGATGGATCAATTACATGACACCTTTACTACCTATGAGATGAGAGTAAATGATGATATACCACCAAAGAAGGAGTTAACATTCAAGATTGAGATGAAGCCTAAAAATAGCTTCAAAGGTAAGAAACCCAAATAAGATGACATATTTAACATTGATGAGGATGAACTAATTGCTTTGATTAGTAAGAAATTGAACACAATCTCAAGGAAGTATAAGGGTAAACTACCCTTCAAATGTTTCAATTGTGGAGAGATAGAACATTTTGCTCATAAGCACCCTCCTAAGCATGAGAAAAATGATGATAAAGAGATTGGTGAAGGTCATGATGAAGACAAGAAGACATACAAGAAGAAAGGTTTTAGAAAGTATAATAATAATAATAATAATAATAATAAGTCCTTTAAGAACAAGAAGATTCTCTACACTAAATAAGATTATAGCTCATCAGATGAGAGTGAAGACAATGACTCAGAATATGATCATGAATATGATGGTCCTATTGAATATGAATCTCTATTAATGGATAAGGAATAAACTCACTCACATCAAAAGGAGACTATTTGGAGTGCTTCAGATGATGATGAAGATGAGATGGACTATGAGATTGCATTGATAAATGCTCTTGAAGAACTGAAGATTGAGAATAAGATCAATAAGAAGTTAAAGTCTCAAATCAAATAGTATGAGGATAAATTTAGTGTGTATGAAGCAATATTGAATGAAGATACCAAGGAACATGAAGATATGGTCAAACATCTCAATTGTCAATTGAAAATCTTATCTACAAGCCTAAAAGATAAACAAAACGAATGTTCAAGGTACATTTTTGAAATTGAGTCTATGAGATCAGAGTTGGAGAAGAAGTCTAGTAAGGTGAAGACATTTTTGAGATTTTAAAAGAGATCATGTTATCTAGAAAATATTATGAGTGGTCAAAAATATGCTAGTGATATAAATGGTCTTAGATATGAATAAGAATAAAAGAATGTAACTCAAGACAAGATAAAGACTAATGTGAATTAGGAAAATCATACTTTGAATAAAAATCATTAGATAAGGTGTTGGTATAATAAATACAAATCAAATAAAACCATAAAATGCCATGAGTTATGAATAATTCAATGGTTACTACTACACATTTAATCAATTTAGTCATAGGGCTATATAATGTAAGAGACCTTGTTAAAAATGAGTTTGCATGGAACTATGATGGGGGTTTTTAGTTAAAAGGTGTGAAAATTTTTAAGTGATTCAAATATTTTGATGTGGGACATATTACAATTTTATGTCAAAACATAGTAACACAAACTATGTTTCCATCAAGGATTATGGTGTACTACAATTGTGAATAGATAGGTCACATTAATAGGTTCTGCAAGTAAAGATCTACAATTTATAATAGGTTTAATTAGGTTCTTATAGTGAAATGGAGAAGGCAAGTGAAATCATGGAAGCCAAAGGTGGTATGATTCATCATGAGAATTTAGGTCCAAGTAATCTATTTGTTAAGGTGGAGAAATCTACAAAAGTTAAAAAATGCCAAGAGGTCTCATTATTTTCTCATGTTGAGAATGAAGAGACCAAGTTCAAAGAGAAGATCAAGGTGCTAGTTGAGACTATTTATAAGGTGAGTATGGATCCAAGTAAACATCATGTTATTATTGAGAAAGTATCATGAAAAGAACATCAATTGTTTGTGCCTAGTGATTAGGCTCCAAAATGCAAGGTGAATTCTATAGATGAAAAAGTATGTCATGAATCTATGTTGTCTCCATGTATTATCAATATAATTATAGAACAAAAGGATAATGTTGTGGTGGTTTAGCATGTTTCTTATATTAAGCCTAAGATTAAGAATAAATAAAAGTATTATATGACCAAGGAAGAGAATGAATATGAGGATTTATGGACAACTCTTGGTTTCACATTGTTTAAGGATATTGTGAAGTAGGATATCTCTATCTATGCTTCTTAGGAGACATTTTTCTTGTGGAGAAGAAATTTTGATTTCTCAAGATTATATTTCAAATTAAAATAGAGACTTGTTTTGATCTTATAATGTCTTTGGTTAAGGGATATAAACAAGTTCATGAGCTTGCTATAGAGGTTTGTGAAAGAGCTATAATACATGATCAAAATGGGTATTTTTAAGTGGCTTATTGAGATTGGTGGAATAATAATAAGGATTAGGGGATTATAAAGTTAAATTCATTTATTTATGATGATATCCAATTGTTTTTATGGTCTGAAGGTATATTGAATTCTATATGATGGGTGTTGACATAAATGACAAAGGAGGAGATTTTTTGAGACTTTTTAATTATTTCATGGTGATTTCATGATGTGTTATAGTGAGTGTATTAAGTACCTTGATATTCTAAGTGATAATTACAAAGTGTGCAATGTGTTTATCCTAGTATGCTTAGTTGATCTTTAGAGTTTGCATGGTTAGATTTGTTCAAGGATGAGTATGGTGATTTTAGGATGTGAAATGGGTAGAATAGACTAAAAATACAATGACAAATACATAATAGTGTTCAAAAAAAATAAAATACAAGAGTGCCATACTTGGACTATAATGTTGGATAACAAAGTATCTTATTTTTGGTTTTCCTATTAAAAAAATAGATTTTCTAGAAATAGATAGAAAGGTAAGTTTAGTTATAGTTTTGTTAGATATAATATAGTTTAGAATCAAAAAATTTAGTACAATTTTTCTTAGAGAATATAGATATAAGGGGCATCATGCATGGCATGATGGCTCTCACTTCTAGTTTTAGATTGGGTAGTTAGTATAACTTCTAGATCAAAATTCATGTTACTAACACCAGTGATTGGAGCAATGTGTGCAACACATTTGCCTTCTTTTATTTTTGAGTTTAGTAAATTACCTAGGTATTTTAAATAGTTTCATGCCTTATTACATCTATAGGTGGTTGACATCATTTCATAATGGCTTTCATATAAGCCTAGTTCTTAGTTTTAGAGTGGATTCCATACAATCCTAATCTCCACCTTTTGGATTGACCAATATTGGCCTAGTTCTTAGTACATATTTAGCTATCCATGAAACATTGTAAAATTATATACCATTCATGGGATTTAGGATCCATCTCATATGACACACATTCATATTGGTATCAGTTTATAACTTCACTTAATGGGCAATGATGGAGCCAAAAGACTAGCTAGCCTTTGTATTCTTGAGAGACATACTCAGATGGATTAGACACACAGTCCAAAAATTTATTAACACATGCATAATCACATAAATTCACTTATTAGGAGATTATGAAGCCAAAGGTCCAACCTTTGAATTCTTGACCCACTCTCAAGATATTGATAACTTAGCTTGATTTGTGATATTACTTTTGGTACATCATATACCCAACATTACCCAACATTACTCAGCATCACTCAAGATCATTCAACATCACACATATTCATGGGCTTCACCCTTGAAATTAAGTTTAGGTACACTTTCTACTTTTCCTTTATCCTAGTATTTTAGTTTTTTGCATCACTAGAATAAAGGAGGGGGAGGAAATATAGTCATATAAAATGTCTAAATTGGTAGTCTGAGTGTGGCTTATGACAACCAATCCATATGTCCTTATTGAATTCTCTTTTTACCATTATGGACACCCTTTTTCTCATTTTTAGTCATTAATATCCTTCTAAATAATCATTATAGCTTAGATAGACTCTATTTCCTAAGCCAATCCTATCCCCCCATGTCTTGAGATTGTCAGAAAAGAGTGTCATACCTATACTATAGTGTTAGACCCTAAGTTTTCCTATTTTTGGTGCTTCTATCCCTTTATAATTTTAGCCTAAACAACTATTTTCATTTGATTCCTATCCTTCATTATGTTGGCATATCACAAATACATCTAACCCATGACCAATTATTCCATATAAAATCTCATCCAAAGTACATTTACAAGGGAGGTGATAAATCTTACAAAGCAAGCAAGAATTAAAAAAAACCACTAAGACACTCTTCCCTATTCTTGACATACAGTCACCCAATGAAACTATAAATATATTAAAACTCTCATACAAAATCTTAGCCACCTCAAGCACTTTAAATTTTACAATTTTTCATCTACATCACACTATTGCATAAATCACAGTAAGTGGGAGAAATACATATGACTTGATCCCTCTTTGGAGTATTGGTATGTAGGTAGTGTGCCCACACAAGTAGTGTGGATCACATGTTTAGTGCATCTTATACACAATAACCCCCCCTCCCCTTTTAAAGAGATTCAAATTCTATTTATCAAGCATTATGGAGTGTTTGGATTTGAAGATTAAATCATCTCTATAGTGAGCTCCATCAACATTAAACACTCAATATTTCATAGGTAGGTTCACACAAGAATAACACAAAGAACCTAGAAAGCTTAGGTCTCCATGACTAGTTTGGATAACAATAGGAGTGGACAATAGTGTTAGACGTCAAAGTGTCCTATTTTTCATGCTCCTATCCTTTCACCAAATGAAACCTAGATTCTAATTTATGACACTATCACAATCTTACACAACCAATTTTAGACCTTGTCTTAGTCATTTCATCCTATTCCTAGCTAATTCATTATTTCTCCTTATTTATTTCTATTTTTAGAAAGGTAAAAAAATAGATAAATTATAAAAATAAGGACTGTAATTATTGCAATATTATTTATTGATTTATTAATCTAGACCCTTAATTAAAATAGGAATAAAAATTCATTATTCCCAAAATAGTTAAATCACTTTCCTAAACAATATCCCATCAACCAAAATATAATAAATAGATTGGAGTCTTAAGTACCTCTTTTTGGGCTACTTGAGCTCATGTAAGTATTCATCAATCTATAAGAAGATAGTCATGTCACTAATTTAGTTATTGATCAGATGTTAAATGGATGGATATAACACCTATTGAATGTATACTACATCAAAAGTTTTTATATCAGAAGCAAGATGTTTAAATAAGCCATAACCTCATATGATCTTGGTAATTTTGATGTCTACATCATATTCCATGGATTTTGTGATCCTACCAACTCTTATCATTTATTTCCCAGCTCAATAGGAACTCTTTGATGCTTTGGTGACTTACCATTAGATGTATTTAATTATTAAAGAACATATGCCTAAATTTTTTGAGATATTTAAATACAACATATACTTATTTATCAAAAAAACTATACTTTTACTCAATCCTTGAAGGATTGACTAAAAAAATATATAGGCTATTCCAACTCTTCTTTATTTTATTGCATTATAATAGTTGGTATGCTACCTTCCCTTACAAAAGCATAGATAATGAAATCATTATCATAATTGGGGTTGATAAGGGTAGGAGATTGATATATAGCCTACTTAATGGCTTCAAAACTAAATTTTTGTTCCTCTGTCCTACTAAAATTGACGCCCTTCTAAATCATGGTAGTAAGGGGCTTGGTTAGGGAGATAAAATTTGGATAGAAGCTTATAACAAAGTTTATCTTTCCTAGGAAACTTTGTAATCCCTTTTTATGGCTTGGACATGTTAGTGAAGATATAACACTTATTCTTTATTGGTATATTGTAGGACCCTCTTTTAAAAAAAATGTGTCCCAATAGTTTCTCTTCATAGAATATGAAAATGCATTTTTTTGGATTGTGGGAAACTCTAAGTTCTCTACATCTTTCAAAAACTTTCCTAAGCTAATCTAGGTGGTCACCAACATGTTTTTAATAAATATTGATGTCATCTAGGTACACTAGGATCATCTCATTTATCAAACCCCTAAAATCCATATTCATAGCTCTTTGGAATGTAGCACCAACATTAGTCAGACCAAAAGACATATTTTATAGACATATGTGCCCTATTTTTTAGTTAAATTACTCTTGAACTAGTCTAATTTCTATACTAAGATTTGGTTATAAAGATAATAACCATCTATAAGGGAAAATCTTCTAGATCCTAATACAATTTGAAGGATTTTCTTGATGGCTAGAAGGGGATAATGATCCTTCAAGGATGCTTTATTTAGATCCCTAAAATCTACATAAAGTTTGATTTTACCATTATTTTTCTTAATAGGGACCAAGTTAACTACTCAATACGAGTGTTTGATAGGGGAAATGATGTAATCCTCTATCATTTTGGATAGTTCACTCTTCTTCAAGGGTTCTATTTTTTTATTGATTGGTCTTTATTTTTATCTAACAGTATTGGTATTTAGGTCATGTTCTATTATGTGTTAAGCTAAGATAGGGTTAAAACTATTAGATATTTTTAAATAATGTTATTATGGTGTCATGGAGGTGTCTTGGTGAGTGAATGAAGTTCCTTGATAGTCTATGTGACAATGAAAAAGTGTGCAATGTGTTTGTCCTAGTATGCTTGAAGAGGGCTTAGTTGATCTTCACATTTTTCATGGTTATAGATGAATAGAGATGAATATTATGACTTAATTATGTGAAAGAGGTCCCTAATATGTTTTTTAATCATTGAGTGCTTGTGTGTGTAAGTGTATTTCATCTATTTGATCCTTGTTTTTATCTAGACATTTTGGGTCCAGTGGCAGAAAATATGAGTAGGCAATTTATTGACATCACCATTGCCACATGTGGATGAGTCAAGAGGAGTTGTTCATATGGTTGTGATAAAATTTGTGCCTATATATTATGTGTTAAATATTAGGTCATGTGAAGAATAAAAACAAAATACATACATGCTCAATGTTGGGCTCCCAGGGAGTTTGACAGTGTTTTCTCATACTTAGCCAAATTTACAATGTGGCAAGAAATGTTGAGTAATCATTTTAATGTAGTTATGTTTTTTCCCATGTAAAGGTGTGAGGAAAAAATATTTGTTTATTTTTGTTCCTATTTTATTTGTGCTAAATTTTAGATCATACACTGAAGCGTGTCAAAAGATATACATGTGCAATGTTATCCTTCCAAATAATTCTTGGCATAGTTAGCTTTGTGGTAGAGAAAATCTGAATGAGAAAATTAATATCATTATATCTCACAAGTGTGAGGGTTCCAAGAGTATATTGATACATTTTTGGATTGTCCTATGTGAGGATATAATATGGTAACAATTTTATAACATGTGCTTGAGTGAAGCAATAGATATAGAGTTGCAAAGTTGGCCTTTTAGGAAGATATCAATGGTCCCCATACTTAGTCTATTTTTCACGATGTTAAAGACCAAGAAAAAAATGGTGATCTATTGGCTCATAGGACATATTAAAGTGAATATATATGGTGCACATATATTCAAATAGGTCAAAGTGTTCATTGGTTAATATATTGAAATATCATGACCAATTGAAGATCCAACTATGCACGGGGAATCATAAAAGAATGATCGAACGATGTGTGTTGAGTGAGATATTAAGAAGTGTTTGATGTTAAACATAAATAAAATATAAATATCAAGCTTATTATAAGGATCAATAGTGGTTAGGTTATCATATATATAGAGATTAATGGTGTGCATTAAAATCAAGAGGTAAAAGTAATATATGTATATCATTATTAAAGTAAGGAAAATCCTATGGAGATCAATGGTGCACATTGAGTTAAGATTATATGAAAGCACAAGATGGAGTCAACATGTTAAAGGTTTAATATTTAGGATTTGTATAACTATGAATTTAATATCAAATAATATTTATGGTTTTCATTTAATATAAGAAGTGAGGAAATGAGAATGTGAGCATGGTGTTTGAGGTTTAACTCTGACCATTTGAATTCAAATATTTGAATTTAACAAAGGAAAGACCAATTCCTAGTTTTTAGAGCCATAACTTTCAATATTTACATAATTTGACTATGAATTAAAAATAAACTATGTAGAGGACTCTAAGGTTCATCTATAAATTTAAATTTGAAGGTTTGAAAGTGTGTACAATCAAAGTTATGAAGGTTCAAAGTTGACTATGTTTTCATGTTTATTTTGCAAGTGACCTGAGAAGGATAATTGAGATTATGTTGATGATATTTCAATTTTTCATGTTGAATTATCTATTTTTAAGTGTTGTATACTCCATAAGTATTATATATGTGCATTATAAAGTTTTTAATAATCATATGTAGTATGAACAAAGGTTTAGAATTTGACTATGTATTCATTCATAGTGATTGTGTGCATATAATATTATTTGATCTTGCATAGAAGAGTGAAATGATGACTATGATCATTTGAGGATGTCTAAGGGGAAATATGGAGTTATGAAATTTAAAGTGTTCTTATGTTCTTGTTTCACTTGATGAAGTAATAAATGGGTGAATAGGTCTCCATATGACCTATAAGAGCTACAAGGGGCTAATTGAAAGGTGTAGCTATGGGTGACCCATAGATGTTATGTCTAACCTATTAAGATTGTATTCAATTGTGTCTTCATATGATATATGCCTTAAGGGTTAAGGCATGCCTAATAGTTGACCAAGATGCTGAAAATCATGAATGCTCTATATATAGTGAAACCAAATTTAATGGTTTCTAGACTTGGTGAGAGATTTTAGAGCGACTAGAAGAGGAGTATGTTTGTGAGAGTTGTGGATAAAAAGAGAGGGTGGGTGCCAAATATATGTGTTAAAGTGTAGAATAGACTGAGAACTATTTTTATGACTTGTAGGTCATAATTCTATTGGTAGAATAGTGTTCTTATAGATTGAGTATGAGTGAAGGTGAAGAGTGATAATCAAAGGTCCATCATCAAGGTTTTAAGACATAGGTTCAAAGGTGTATGTGTTCATAGGTGTTGTTTTGGTAACTTAACATCTAGGGGGTTTTAGCCTTCTTACAAGGGGAAACTTTCTAAAGTTCTAATTATTGTGGTAGCTCATCTAGATAGGTGTTGTATCACCTTATGTGATTGTAGTCTCACTAAATTAGGGATGGTGGTTCCTTGATCAATTATAACTAGTCTATATCAGTTCTTATTATTATAATATAGTATTCCAATTCTAGGTTACAATGGGTTTTCTCCTTCAATAGGTTTACCACATATGTCATGAGTTATGTGATTGATTTGTCATTGTCTCTCTTATTCAATTCTATGAATGATGTGTATGCTTCATGAATGCTTATGATATCTGATTAAGTGTTTATAAGGATTGAAATTGAAGTTGGATTATTTGGGGTCATTGATTCACCCCCTATTAGTGATTGTAAATTTAACACATTCTCAACCTCTTGATAGTTTAGATGGCTAGACATGCCATCAAATTAAATATAGGGCTTTGTTAGTTACGTAACTATCATGCCATTTAATCTGATGAGATATTACCATGTAGATTTCCCCCTTGTTCTTTCACTACATTACTATATTTATTATATAATTCCCACTTTGACACTTGGAATCCCATTTACATCCATGGACTTTATATTTTAATTTTCTCTCATCATTTCCATGGCTATGTGGCCTCTTTTGGCTCTCACAGGCCTTTTGATAGTTTTGATGAGTAGACGATCCATCAAATTTAGACTCATGATTTATTGATTATGTATCCAATGTGTGTTTAATTTTGATAAGGCCCATGCCACATTGATTTTCATCACTCTTCCATTACTCAGTTGAAGCTTTAAGTTTATGCTAACTATTTATTCCATGGTGAAGTGATATTTTTCCATGCAGTGACATCTCACTCACTCGCTACCCCTAACATATTACTAGACTTTGTACATAGCACCCAAAGATATAAAATATTGATATTTCAATGCATGGAAACACATCACTCACTCAATACCATAACATATTGCTCTACTTGTACAAACTACCCTAGGGATACATAGCATTAATATTATGCCACATAGTGCCATCTCACTCACATACTTTCCTACGGCTTTGCCATCATTTCTAGGCTACATGGAAATATTTTTAAGAGTATGGTGGTGATATTTTCCATGTGTTTCCATTTAAATCACTTACTCAGGGCTCTGACATCATTTTTGGGTTGTATATAAATCTCGAGGAGAGATGGGTAGTAGGATTTTGCCATGTGGTATCTTCTTGCTCTCTCATTCATCTAGAACTTTGATGACCTAGATACCCATTGGGAAAATTTTATATAAAATCAACTAAGTACTTTAATAATTTGGGATGCATATGGGACCATTGGGAGATCGATGCATGGCATTAGGTAACCTTTTGTATAATTGTCTAAGTATTGAAAGTTGTTTTGGACAACGCCCAAGATGTTAGATTCTATGAAAAGTCACCATGTGGCATCATGATAAATTTAATCACCTATGGTAAAAAGTAAAAGAAGCTAAGTTAAAAATATTTGATTTAAATATTAAGTGGATAAGTCTTTTGAAATATAAAAAAGAGAAAACTTAGCAAAAAATCCATTTTAACACAACTTTTATCCATTTTAATGAAATTTACTAAGGCAAAAGATGAATTAGAGGAAACTTATAGATGATTTAGATCAAATTTAAGCTAAAATAGACTAAAATTTTAAAGAAAAAATCAATAGAAAACACTAAAATAATTTGATCATTTGCATAAACCTAAGGTAAAATAGACTAAATGAAAGTAAAATGTGTTTAGAAACACAAGTAAATAAATAGACTAAAAATGAATAGAA